>WBMZ01005916.1:0-78820 GCA_013400975.1 Atrichornis clamosus
TGCCCGGTGCGGTGCCCGGCTCGATGCCCGCTCGGTGCCCGGTGCGGTGCCTGATGCGGGGCCCCGGCGCTGTCCGGCGGGTGGCAGCACCGGCCCGCGGCAGCACCGGCCCGCGGCCAGGCGCAGCTCCCGGCAGCGCTGCCAGTGCTGGTCCCTTCCTGCCCTGGGCTACCTTTGATAACGCTTGCACTTCTTTTGTGCCCCCTGAATAGCAGCGACTAAACAGCTTTCTAGAAATAACGTCGTATCCGTCACAGTCCTTGTCTAAACAGTGCATGTCTCTCCTGCTGCCTCACATCAGAGACTGCTGCATTGCAAAGCAGTACGAGGATCAGGCTCCAGAAGTTTTTGTGTTGACTAACACTTGCATGAGTTGTCCACTTTTTTACAATAAAAGTTTAAGGCAAGATTAAGACAGCTGTGTTCTGACACCCCCCTGCACACTGAGCAAGCAGCACACCTAGCATCACGAGAGATCTTCAGTGCAGCCCACTGAGCTCAGCTAGAGGTTTGGAGGACTAGCCTGGTAGCCTTAGGGTTGGCAGCACTTCTTCACTGACCACAGCACTGCCTCTAATGGGAGCCTAGAGGCTGGGCTTGCATGTAGCAGAATGCTAAATTTAGGGAGTTCCATTGAAAATTGAATAGCTCCTCCCATGTTGCTACTTTGGGACAAAGTTATCTCATCCTCTCACATCCAGGCAGGGCAGGGATGTAACACAGGATGGTCCCACTAAGTTGACATCAAACCAAGGCGGGCACTACTCAGACAGTTTCTCAATTAATTTAGAAAATAAATGGTTATTTGAATTCAGCTCTAAACTCCATCTGCCTCCTGCCTCTAGCAGATACCGTTAATGGCAGATGCACAGGGAAGACTAAGGACAGAGAGGTGTCTGTAATACCTTTTTAGAAAATATGATACAGTGCTTGCCTGAAAAATTTTGAAATACAAAAATCAGACAAAACTTGAACTGAGACAGCAAAGTGCACTGAATGTGTTTCAAACCTTTTTTCATCATAAGCCTCCTGCTGAGACACAGTGATCAAATGTGAAACTTGTTCTCCTTTGCATGACTTTTTTGATGTGCAATTCTTTTCTTTGGATATTTGTGCAAGCAGTTTTGGGGTATTTTAGATCCCTTCCCCTACCAAAGAAACAAGCGGGGGCAGGCTCCTTCCGAACCATGTGGCACATGGTAAGGTTCTGCTGAGACAAGGCTTTATCTGTCTCCTGGACAGCTGTCTTCCTTTGCGTTTCCCAATCCATGTCTGGATGACAGGGATACAGAGACAGAATGAAATGACTCAAGAAACTGGTCATTATGAGGGAAGGACAGACTGCGACCCTCTCCTCCAACTCCTCTTATCTGTGACTGAGTTCACCCTGTGCTGTCCCCATGGGGCTGTGACACATTTGGCTCTTGGATGACAAAAACAATGGGGCATCTGGGCTTTCTCCTGCTACAGAGCTCAGTACAGACTTGGTGAAACCTCACCCAAAGTCTGAGAGGTTCAGTTCCCAAAGGACTAATGCTGTTTAAATGTAGAAGCCAAGAAAGGATAACATAAAATTATTTGCTGTCTGCCCCAACAGCAGGGCAGGGCTATCTTTTATCTGTGATCAACTGAATGGTTTTGACCCACATTGTAACCTCTGGCTTGAATTTAGAGATAACTATCGTCATATCAGCCTTGTGCCAAGGCTTAGGAGCCACCTGTGGCAGCAATGAAGCAGTGTTTCACAGGGCTGCGTGGGCCAGACGAGGCTGCAGGAGCAGGGCGGTGTGAGCAGATACTCACCTCCATTCCATGTTTGGAGGGTCCCTGCAGCAGGGGACAGTATACATTCTAATGAACCCACATTGCCAGTGGAAAGAATAGAGCTAATTCCAGATACTCTAGAGTTTACAGCTCAACAGTGTATTTAATTATCACTTTACTGGCTTTAAGTGAGCTGTAAGACTAATCTAAATTTAACACACATTACAGGGTCGGCAGTTGATTTACAAGCTTCCTCAACATGCAAGTGTCAAATTAGGGCTATACCAATAGATAAAGGGAGAAAACTAAAGCCATTGATGGCCATAGATTTCCCAGCTGATGTCTTTATACTCTGCTATAAAAGCCTACCACCCTTCATTTAAAGAAAGTGAAAATCGTTGACATGTCTTTCAAATGCTAATCATTAGGAAGCAACTTGAACTAAATATAATTAGAATCAAATAATATGCACCTTTTATTAAAGAGTAACAACACTCAGTATCCTCTGCAATTTATGTTTCCAGATAATCTGTGTCATTAGTTTGGGATCAAATGTTGGAGCCCCTCCAGTTGCTGCAAGACTGCGACTCGGAGCATCACTGGTGCCATTGGCACCCAGAGTTGCATCTGGAACTTGGTTCATAGGATGTTTTGAAAAATACAATGCTTTCCCTGGCTGCAAATGCTCCACTTGGAGCCAGGACAGCCCAGGCCTTGCACCTGGGTGCAGTGGAGCCACCCGGATGTGTCGGCAGAACTTTGTGTGCCATAAAGGGGTGAACTTTGACAAAACTCTGCCCTTGGACTTTTAAGCACCTGCACCTGCTGACCTGCCCTAAGAGGATTTTCTAGGTCATGGTGCCCATGAAACAAGCCAGGCACGCTGCACTGCTAGAGGGTTTATCCAGGCTTTGGGGATACCTCTGAACAGTGAGAGCCCATTCCCAGCTTGGAAGAGCCCTTCTCCTGTGCTGCTGACCTGCCCCACATGACATCCCTTCCCTTCCT
The DNA here is from genome assembly GCA_013400975.1 of Atrichornis clamosus. NCBI lineage: Eukaryota > Metazoa > Chordata > Aves > Passeriformes > Menuridae > Atrichornis > Atrichornis clamosus. The sequence goes on from WBMZ01005916.1 coordinate 2,773, forward strand.
GCCCAAGGGAACAGGAGCCTGGGTCTGTCTGCATGATCAAAATCCCTGGCAGGCAGCAGAAAGCAGGGAGCTACCCACCCCTGACCTGGGACTCCTGAAGAGTCATCCTTGTGCTTTGCTCACACAGGTTTCTCTTTCCTGGTCATTTCTTTACTGCACAGGACCCACTCTATGCTACCCATCTAGTCCAAGCCAGATGGCCACCTGTGTAGTCAACAGAGAGAGACAGGTACCTCCAGGGGGTTATTAAACCTGGTCTCTGATGAGCTGTCCTCAGGAGATGTCTATTTCCCTTGCTTCCTCAGAGAACACAGGTGACCAACTTAAGGCTGAACACCTACATTTTGCCAGACTGAAGTTAGCCTTCCAGTGAGATGGATCCTCATGGAGACGAGAACTCTACCTGACAGGCATCAACTACACAGGTCCTAGAAAAAAGAATTATATTAGCCTACCTTATAGAAGCATAGAATCATAAAATATGCTGAGTTGGAAGGGGTGCATCAGAATCATCAAGTCCAACTCCAGGCCCTGGGCAGGACACCCCAACAATCACATGTACCTCAGAGCATTGTTCAAACACTTCTGGAATTCTGTGAGGCTTGGTGCTGTGACCACTTCCCTGGGGAGCCTGTTGCAAGGCCCAGCCACTCTCTGGGTGAAGAACCTTTTCCTAACATCCAATCTGAACCCTCCCTGACATAATTTCAGGCCATTCCCTTGGGTCCTGTCACTGGGCACCACAGAGAATCGATCAGTCCCTGCCCCTCCTGTTCCCCTGACGAGGAAGTTGTAACTGCAATGAGGTCTCCCCTCAGTCTTCTCTTTTACAGGCTGAGCAAACCGAGTGACCTCAGCTGCTCCTCATTAGACTTCCCCTCCAGACACTTCACCATCCTCGTTGCCCCCCTTTGGATACTCTCTTTTTATATTGTGGTGCCCAAAATTGCACACAGGACTCAAGGTGAGGCTGCACCAGTGCTTTATATACAGTCTTTCATAAGAACAGCTAAGCCTAGCACACAGCATACCCAAACTAAACTATGCTTTTATTCCCACCCCTCCTTTATCCCATACCATTGCTACCCATTTTACTCTGCTCATCGCTTCTTCCCCTTGGCAGAGCTTAGGGATCAACTCTGAACCACCATGGCTGTTTATCTATGGGGCCAGCACAGAGGAGAGATGCTGAGGAGCAAACCTTGCTCACCTCGAGGATTTGAAAGGGTTGAGATGGGTTTTTTTCCTTCCAGTTACCTGGTAGCTGAAAAGGTAAGCACAGCACAGTCTGGAGGAACAGCCTGTGGGTGAACTCCATGCTCTCTGTCTATTTGCATTACTGAGAAGTGCTTCTTATCTTTTGGACTTTCAAACCAAAGAGTTTAAAGAAATACTGGAGTGAAATTATAGCTGCTGATGATTAAAGCACTATATTTAGGCTTAACTGTAACTTAAGTGCCAGATTATGAACTCTGAAATATTTTTTACATAAACTCTTCCCCCATAAACAGTGAGCTAAAATAGTCAATTTGTTCCATTGACTTCAGCCAAGTGCAGCACAATTCTGGTTATACGTTAGTTCTGGGGAGGACTAACCTTGAATTAACCAGGAAAGTACAGACAGCCAGAGAAAGCAGCCTGCTGACACCCCTGTTAGGAGAAACCACCCGGCTTCAGTCAGCATTCAGATAGTTAGGGGGTTGCTGTTTGTTTTTATCCAGGACAACCCCACAAAATTCCAATCATGTGAGACCCACCACCCAAAGTGAAGTGCCTGAGTGGAAGTCTATCTTTGGAGGGATTGAATCCTGGGTCGTAGGTAAATATCCTAGGTAAAAGATATGGATAAAGCCCTGCTGAGCCAGCTAACCTTGGGGAAGACAGACGGTGTGGTTATCTGAACTTCACTTATCTAAAGTCTCCTGTTGTTTGAGGTGGGATTATGCTGTCCTCCTCATACCAAGAGAGGGGATTCTGTGTGCCCTGATCAACTCAGGGCGCATGACCCAGCATCCACGGTTACATCTCGGGAAGGCAAGTGTCCTTCCCCTGCAAAGAAAAGTAGTCTAGAAATTAAAAGACCATATGATTCCGGCTGTACAGCTCATATGCAATCATAAAGGGGAGATGCACATGGAGAAAAGAAACATGGAATAATTTTGTGGAGATGCTGAGGGGCAGTGGTGAGGCAGTGTGACACCCACCAGGCAGTCATGAGGATTGCATGAAGAAGTTCATGCAGAGCAAACAGGGGGTGAGTTACGGTCCCAGCAGCCACTGCATCAGGGAAGGACATGCAGAGCCTTCTGCAGGCTGAGTGGCTCCAGTTACTACATTGGGATCTCTTACATGGTGTTTTTCAGCTACTGGTTCCCCGTACAGAATGTTCACCTCTTCCCCATGCCCAGTTCAGTCACAGGCCTCACTGTGGAAACCAGAAGTGGAAAAAAGTCAATCTTCCCTGTCTAATAAATTCAGAAAAATATAAACTGATGATTTAGGCTAGAATTCCCAGTGTTTCCAAAACAGCACTCTACCTTCTCTTGTAGACCTGATGATTTTTGGGTTGTTACAAACAGTTACATTAAAAAAAAGGCCAAACCAAAACTCTGAAGAACACTGAAGAACTATTTCTAATCCCTTTTTGCTACACAGAAAAAAATCCCCTAAGTCCCCAACACTAATAAAACCATTTCTGAGGAAATGCAGTTAAAGAAACAATATGGTGTATTTACGATTAATTTTCTGCTTATGAAATCACCTCATGAATGAAATGTGTGTCTAAGTTGTACGAGAGTCAAGAAGGGAGAACACTAGTGAGGAGAGAGCAGATTTTTATAATGTCTGCTGGTTGCCTTTCATTCTCTGAACAGCAGGAGGAGATTAATGATATTGTCACAACAACATTAATGATGCTGTAAAATCATAAGGACAAAGAGAGCCAGGATTTGATAAAAGTGAGATTTACAGCTGCATCAGTCAATTTAATTATCTTTTACTAGGCTTAAACTAAGCAGTAAGACTAATCTCCATTTAACATGTTTTACAGGGTCTGCAGGCACTTTACAATCCTCCTCCATTCAGAAGTGTCAAATTATGGCAATATTGATAAAAGAGTGGTGTGAATGGCTGTCTAGTCAATCCCCAAACCACTTAATATCTTTCTTTACTGCATTGTAAAAGTCAATTACTCTGAAGTTTTGGAGTGAAATTTGTGAAGAGTAATCTTGTGTTGATAATGTTTAGAAAACAAATTCGAAGAAGATAAAGATCCGTGTCCACCTGCTTGTTCTTGCTATAAAAGACAGTGTTGCTGCCTCTATGCTGGCTCTGCTGCCTGCCCTCCTGTCCTGCCAGCCCCCCGACAGGGCTGCTTTCGCCACAGCCTCTCCCTGGGAATCAACTTTTACACCTCGTGGAGAAGCAGACCCAAGCAACGTCTGGGCTCAGCAGCAATTTTAGCACGGGGTGCTCTGGAGGCCAGGATGCTGCAGTCCCACAGGCGAGGGGAGCAGCACTTCTCCCCAGCATCACTTCTCATCCGATCTCTGGGGGGAGGTCCAGGTGCAAGGGCTGGTGGTGGCTCCATCAGCTCTGCTCCACTGGTGACCCTGCTCGTGAGGGGATGGCAACTGCACTGCCAAACCCCACTCTTACCTCCACTGCCAAACCCCCCGACTCTTACCTCCACTTCCCAGTGCTACAAAAAGCATGGGGATTAACTAATTATTTTTGAAGCCAAATGATTACTGATGTTAAAATTTTATGATCAACATCCTCTAGAGATTAGTTGTGAGCAACATGAAATGTTTCAAACAAGGTGTTATGCTTCTTTTTTATTTTTTCAGCCCCTTTTTTAGCCACCAGCAGCTGCTTCTCTACATTCTATTTCTTGATGTTTTATTACTGGACCTGTAGTATAACACAGTATTTGTTCCCATTAAGTTCAGCAAAACCATTATAGACTAAATTTATTAATTCTCCATGTGCAGTTTTTAAAAGCCAAGTCTCTCAGGTACTTCCGGTCCCCAGGCTTGATTTTTGACTCTTCATAGCTTCGTGGAGTTACTTATGTTTCCACAGGCAGAGGAATAAAGCCCAACCCTCTCCACTTGATGGTCTGTTTCATGGCCACTGAGCCCTACCTTTTTACGTAAGTATCTTTGAGCTCTATAGAAATAAGCTTTTGGCATCAGGGACAGAAGAAAAATGCTTAAACTTGCACGTTTTTTAGACTTCGATTTACAGTCAGACTGAAGAAAATGTAACTCTTAAACCAGACTGCAGATCCCAGCAAATTGCACATTTCAAGCCTGGGAGAATCCCTTATTTAGCAAACTGTTGTCTGACAGAGCAGAATGAGAAAATCTAAATCTTTCTTAGTGAGTTCAGATTGTCTTTCCCTGCTCTCCACACAGAGGAACACCAGTCTCTCTCAGGTCAGATGTGTCTGGCAGTGCAGAATCTGATTTAATGCAGGCTCTGACTCTGAGCACTTGGTGATCGGAATTTCCATCCCACTTCACTTCACTTTATTTTGGGCTCTTGACTGTATTAAGTGCTGTGGGCAAATCAGTTCTTCGTCCCGTCTCTTCTGCTGGCTCTGAAGGTAATTTCTGTGATACTTTAGTCTCACTAAGCCCTACTATTGGTCATATTTTGAGTCAGGAGTCAGACTTCCTAGAAAATGAACTTCATGGCACAAGCATGAACCATGTCATTCAAAGACAGTTGTTCTGCCCCTGCACTTAAAAAAATCAGCAGACACAGAATGACTGAGCCCAGTGTTTCCACAGTATCTTATTTTTAGCTGTCTCAAAAGATTTTTCAGCTAATAATGATAGAATCTCCTGACAAGAATCTAAAAATATTTCTCTTCCCAGGCTTGGAAAAGGGACATACTTTTTTTTTTTTACAATTACCCAGAAAGTTTACAGCAAAAAATAGTAACAGAAGTCAACTCTTAGGACCTGCAGTTCTATTTGAAACACTGCAGTCCTGCCTCATCACCTGCTTTCTTTAGCTTGTTGGCACATCTAACACCCTAAATCACGGCAGGTATAATGTGCTTCTGACCATGCTGAGTGTCCTTCTCACCTTGCAGCGTTTAGGTCCTGGGACCACAGAGCCCAGCTGGGCTGACAGTGCTTCTGGTGCAGGAGGTGCTGGCAGACATGCCTAGGAGAGACAGCTTTTGTAGGACAAGCACTACCTCAAACCCTGGCTCAGACCAAGCCCAGGACCTTCCAGTCAGATATGCTAAAATCAGATGCTTCATGTGTGACAGGCTTGGCTGGCCTCTGTCATGCAGCCCATGTTCCCGGGAGCTACGCCCACGGGTCTCAGCCAGTGGGACACTGCAGATCAGCAGATCCCATCCCGGACAACTGCAGATGGAAGCAGGCCTTGTGCACCAAAGTTTTAAAACAATTGGGAAGTTGGCAATGCATGGTGGTTCCCATTAACCTGACCCCATCAGGACCAATGATCCCCTTAAGGTCCCCCTGTCCAGAAACTCTTGGAAGAAGGGTTTTCAGTCAAAGCGGTGGCTCACCTTATGGTAAGACAAGGGTCTAAAACTTTACTGCCCACATCAAGGAATTTCCACTAAGCCTAGGGGAAGGGGTGTAGGAATTGGTAGAATTTTGTCCAAACAAGGTCTTCAGGATTGAACCTCTGTCAATAAGTCCTGCAACGTGTTTGTTCATGCAGGAAACTGGGAAAAAGTCAGTTCAGGATTCTTATCCATGTGATCTTATCAGGGTGGTAAATCTGGTCTTTGATCTTTTGTCAATAATGCACAAAGTTGGAGGCAGCTGTCACCACCCTGCTCAGCCATGCACTCATCAGGGTCTCATAAAACATTTATGAAACCTGTCATAAACTGGCCTGATAAGGAACAGGACATCGGGTTTCAGGAGTCAGCAGCTTCTTGGGGAAGACCTTCCCTCTAACTCCAAAGCTCCTTTGTTTAAATAGCAAACACAAGCCACTGATTGCACCCTGCCATAAAAGCTGGGAGCAGGGAATTTTCACCAGCCCTGCTGGCTGCTGAATTTGTGTGACCGGTACTGGCCTTCACCATTTGCCTTTCCCCCTTGCCAGTCCTAGGGTAGGAGGGAGAAGAGGGGAGGAGGAGACAAACTGAATAAAATTATAACTGAGGATGGAAGAAATAGAATAAAATTTTAGCTGAAATAATGAAGCCCACCTCCTGTTCCCACCTTCCCCATTTACTGCAACTATGACTCGTGTCACAGTCTCTGCTTCTTCCTTACTTTATTTGTAAGAAAATCAAATTGATCTGCCTTATATCTTCTCTGGGCATATGTTTTCTCTCATGGTTTTTCCCAAAAGACTAAACCCCTAACAGAAAATGAGGTGCCCCCAGTGTCCACCCTGAGACACACAAACCTCAAGAACAGAACCATGCTCCAGTGCCGTGCAGTGATTTCTGCTTACTTCAGCAGCACAGAGCACCTCTCAGCAGCATGGTGTCCACATTAGCTCCCTGACCTTCCTGAGCAAGAATTAAGGAGCTGAGCCTTGCAGGGGACCATTCGATCACTCATTGGGATATTCCCCGTTCTTTGGAACAATTTTGGCCTGGGAGATGCAGCTGGAAAAGGAAACTGCTGCTAGGATCAGGTGTGTATGTGCCACAGTCTTGTTATTTACACAGAGGATTCAAAACCTTGATTTTCTGAAAGCACAGGAAGGTCAATGTCAAAATACAGCCTATGTTTGCAACTCAAAGACCTGGCTAGCACCAAGATCAAATCCTTCTCCCTTTGGTGCCATGAGGCCACAATTTTCATGCATATTCTGCTGGTTTTGGTTGTGGAGGGGTCTTTTCAGTAAGGACACAAAATAACACCTGAAATAGTACTTGGAACTTAGAATCACAAAATAATATCTGGTAAATCACCTGACTTATGTTTTCCTTTTGCTCGTGTTTTCTGTGATGATGTATTCATAAAGTTGAGATGCAGACCACTGTTTTTTTCTGGTGTCTGACTTAATAAAAAAGCTTAATTATCTCTTGAAAGTATTTAAATAATGCAAACTATACAGCACCATAACAAGATATATTTACAGCTACATATTTATCATCTCCATGAGATAAGCAGCTGTTATATTTAATTGGTATTATTGTATTATTTACTAATCAAACTACTTAGGAGTTTAGTGGTGCAATCACATCTCTAGCTGTTGATTTAGGCCTGTTTCAGGTCGACCAAGTCACTATTAATAACAATTGTTCAGTACTGACAAGAACTTGGTGTGGGAGCAATTCCAAATAGAGATAGATACAGAGATACCTTAATTAGGTATTTGTTATCAGTTGCTTATAGTAATAAAGCACTAACACTTGTGTATAACCACAAAGCAACAGTAATAAATTTCAGATTTAGTAATAAAATACTACTATATACTTTGATTAGGTGATAAAGTAGCAGTTACTTTTTAGAAATGTACCAAAAATAGAAAATGTTTCCAATCCTGAGCATTTCTTTACATGCAGCCTGGTGGCTGAAGGTTGCAGGGCTACCAGGGAGCTGTCTGTGTTTTCCCATCAGCGAGGGCGACTGAGTGAAGCAACTGATTGTATTGGCGAGCCTGTGCCCCAGGCCATGTAGGCAACCCAGTTCCCCTTCCCACTTCGTTGCGAGCAAACACGGGACGGAAGAATCTCTACTTGCTCACTCAGAAGCAATTAGTCAGACGATTGATCAACTACCATCACTTTGTAGTACCTCTTAATTGTGCGAATTTGCTCCGTTCCTGTGTCAGGTTATGTTCTTCTACAGAAACAAAAAGGTGTTGTAAGTGTTCGCATATCATGTGGCACCGTTCAGAGGAACACAGGCAACGCGCTTCCTCTGTGGTAGTTTACGGAAAACGTGACAACCACGAGTGGCATTTTGTGAGCACTGGTGGGGAGTCAGTGCGCAACACCCTGTGTGGGGGGCCTTTTAGTGAGCCCCGGCGCCCTGAAGGTGAGTGTAGGTCGTGAAATTGCAGTTCCCGGGCTTGCTCTTAGGTTTGAAAGAAGGATTTGATTCAAATGAGCTAAAAGAAAGGCAGGAATCTTCTGCTCCCGGCTGCATGACTCCAACCAGGGACCTACACAGGGGAGATATTTAAGGATGTGGGACTACCGTGTCATATTAAAATGTCTGCATGAAAAATTCTGTGTACCTGAGGGATGAGACACGCACAAAGGGCGGCACGCAGAGCAACATGTCTGTAAAAATTTAAATCCTAGACTGGTCATGCCTGAAGCATGTCTTCTGCCCACGAGACAAAGGGTGGTGTGGGGTCCGCAGAGGCTCCTGCCGGAGCACTGCACCCTACGCCAGGCACGAGCGGCATCCTGCATGAGAGGCATCCTGCACGAGCCTGCACAGCCATGGCACGGGGGCCTGCGACACCATGACTGGGAACTTCTGGAAAATGGAAGTGCTGTGTGATCAAGGGTTTATATGGGTCCTGTAAATCAGAGGACTGGAGACTGCTGTCTGTTCTTCATTTCTCTGCTCTTTTCAGCTCTTCTCTCCCACCCCCATTCTAAGAAAACTGCTACCAGAGTTCACTCTTACGCTTTCCTCTGTTGCTATCCCTCTCTTTCTGATTTTTCCACTTCTACACTTCTCAAATTCGTGTGCTTCTGTGCTGTGCCCTCTGCTGATAAAAGCTACCAGTTGCATCATCGCCTCCTCACAGATCTGTATCAAGGGAAGGACAAACCTGCTTTCCCCACACCCTCAGGTGTCCAGCGCAGTAAGTCATCTTCCAGCCTTCAGGAAGACCCCAAGAAGAAATCCACAGAGAAGTACATGGCAGTCAATGTCTTTGGTGCACACTAATGCCTCTCCTCACTCATCAAGAAGCTCATTCTTCAAGATCTAAAGACAGCTCCAGGGACATCTGGGGGAAGATTTTGTACCCTTTGTGTCCCCATAGGACGCATGCTGCCACATTTCTTAGGCACCAGAGAAGTCACAGACAGAGCAGAGAGCTGCTTGAAGTGAGCTTTGTTCTTGCTTTCATAAAACAACTCCTAATTCCCTTAAACTGTTCTTTCCTGGGCATCCGGTGCCTTTATATCTTATTGACAGCACCATAATAACCCTTTACTGAACACATGTATTTTATACCTTAAAGATTGCTGCCTGTGATGTAGTTAGTAAAATGGGGAAGAACTACAAGTGAATTATGATCTTTATCCCTAATGAGTGAAATTTGCTTACTTCAAACTCCTGAGTAAGGCTGAAGAAAATTACAGATAAATGCAACCAAAGTAATTCAGTCCCCAAAATGTCAAAGGTTTTTGGGAATATACACCCAGACAGCTTTGTGTAACTAATGAAAAGGCTTTTGCCAGTAGTGTGCAGCCTTCTTTTTCCTGTTAGTTTCAAGCTCCTGCACAGAATTGTCATTTCTGCAAAACGCAGGAATGTGAGCTGGTGAGCCAGCAGGGGAGGTTCGAGATTGTACTGGTCTTTCACATGTGCAAAATATCAATACAGCCCTTTCCTGGTCCCATGAAAAGGTCACACCTTTCCATGTCCTGAAGAAAGAAGGATTATGGTAGATAGCATCCTGATTGCAGCACACTGTTCTGCAAGGGCTCAGCCTTCTGGAACCAGACAAATCCCTTTGATCAGCTCCGGCCTCTCCGAAGTGTGGCCCACAGCAGCCAGGATCAGGTGCTGTGCAAGCTCCTAAGGGCTTTGGTTATGTCGGTCAGAAAGCAAGGCTGCCTGGTGTGGCTGACAGGCCTGGCCGGTGTCAATGCTGGGATTGCTGTCGTGGCACACTCATGCTTGCCCATAACTCTGTGCCGTACGTAGGTGTCACGTAAGGCAGTGGACCACAGAATCTGGGTGCACGGAGATATGCCAAACCCAGTTGAATCTTTACCAGGGTGATGATGGAAATAAACATTCAATTTCCTAAGGCATTCTTGGTAAGCGTGAAAGAATGAATCTCACCACCTGAATAGCTTTGTTGCTAGTCAGCGTAGAGGAAACAAGCTCTTCAGAAGGGCAGACATACTCTTGTGTTGGAGATAGCTATTCCTGTTCCCTCCTTTTGACCCTGTGTAGATGTCTCCTATGTAACATGGCTGGTGCCCTTTCTTAGAATTGGTGCAGAGGATTTTAATGAGTTTCTGGTACTGAAAAGAAGGAACTATTTTCTTTATTTATGCCCTCTTGGGAACAAAGAGCAACTTCCCCGAGTGACTGCATGATCATGCACTTATTGCGAACTCACTGACCCATAGGTTGGTTTGGTTTGGAAGGGATCTTTAAAGATTATCTACTGTATTTTCAGTAGCAAGTCTACTGGGTCTGAACTCCTAATTCCACTTATTTAAGGATTTTTTTACTATGTCACTTTCATGGGATTTGAAGCAGATGCCTACCCTGAGAGTCACCAACCAGAAATGACAAGCAAGAGTCAGCAAGATACTGGCTAATCAAACTGATTGACAAAATGTTTCTGATTCCTTTTTGTTTTAAATTATTTACAATTTAGGACAGCAGAAGTAGAACAACACTTATATCCTTGAATTAATAGAAGCTTGAATGAATTTCTTGCTGAAATTCAAGGCTTCAGTAAGTCATCAAAGACTTCAGGAAAAGCTTCCAGGGACCTGAAAAAAAAAAAAAAAAAAAGAAAAAAATTGTCTTAAACAAAGACCTACATAGGAAGCCTTTTCTGTATGCATGAATATTGAAATATTTGAGGCTGAGATTTTGTGTGTTTTGCACAGTTCACTAAAGATAGGGGCTCTCCTTGCATCATCCCTTTCTACCTGACTGCACTTCAGTCCTGATTCCATGTTCTTGCAAATACCACATCCACGTGACCTCATTATCACCCAAGAAAAATTCACCTGGCTGTTTCCTCCTCACCCTGTGTCCCTCGGGCTGCCCACTCCACCTTGGCTGATGGAAGCAGGAGTTGCTCCCTTTTCCCAAGAAGCACAAATGGGCAGTCGTGAAAGGCTCTGTATCGCAGAGCTCTGAACCAGGGCCAGCTGGCTGGCTGTCAACACTCAATCCAAACACCGGCCAAGGCTGCGCTGGCTGCAATAAACCCCTTCAGGGCTGCAAAACAGGTCAGAGATCTCAAAGAGTACAGCTCTGCTTTGGTAATGATTAACAGCGTGGTGGCAAAAGTCCCTGAGGCTTTGGCTGGCTCTGAGTGTGTGCAGTCACACATGTGCGTGCGTCATTGGGAAAGTTTATCTGTCCGAAGCCCAGAAAACCCTTTGCAGGGGCAAAGGCTCTCTCCTGGTGGGCTCTTCACTCAACCCTTGCTATGGCCCACTATTCCTGATTATCTCTGCACTAGCAGAGAATTCCTTACTGCTGCATTTTAACCCAAGAGCAGAAACAAGCATGAGGGACAAGTTTTGTCTTTCTCTAACTTCTGTGATGAACAAATATGCAAGACCATATTCCAGTCTCGACTCACAGGCATAAATCTAAAATTGGAGACAAATGTTGTTTTCTTTCAGACCCCCTGAGAGAAAAATCTGCAGAACTGACCTGAACAGACAAAATCTAATCTTACATGTTTTGTTCTGTGCCAGTGAATGTCCTTAAACTTGGTGGTGTCTGTTAAATTGTTACTTTCCAAAGCCAAATATCTTTATAATTACCTGTGGATCCTGTGCAAATTCTCTCCTTGTTCTTAATTTCTACTTGTTGCTTTTTAGAATCATAGGTTATAGGACTTTTTCCAACATTTTACAAAGTACACTATCACAATTTTTTGGAAAACAAGCATTTAAAAAAATCCAACTTTACTATGTAAGCTGAATACTCCTCATATATAATCACGTGTGTATGCATGTATAGATATACAGTCATTTAATGGATCTATAATGGTATGTAAATGTGTTCTGTTGTTAGACAGACAACTCTTGTACAAAGAACAACACTCATCCTCCTCTGGCTGAGGGAGCCAAGGGGACCCAGCAGGGACACTGCTGTGATTCATGACGAGCTCTCTTCTGAATCATCACCACCACTTTGACTGCTTTTTGCAGCTGAAATTCCCGAGCATGCTCATAACAGGCAGGCTGCAAGTTACACCAGACGCCTGCTGCCAGCCCGGGGCTCTGCCCTGCTGGGGCACACAAAGCAGCCAGCAAAGGGCAGCAGGCCCTGCAGAGGGGCAGGGAGCTCTGCGAGGGATGCCAGATCAGGGCCCTTGTAATCAAGGGCCGTTTCCTTCCTTTGTCAGGATCTTGACAGGCACTCTGATTTTTATATGAGTTTCCTCCATCCCAAGCCAGTGTCAACAGAAAAGCAAATGGATCAAATGCAAGTGGAGACCACAAAGCTCCTGGGTAATAGCAGATAACACTCCTTGACCTTCCCACTCATAAAGCTGCATTACTTCCTCCTCGACAATGAAGATTAGTTTTTATGTAGTATTTACATTAGTTTGTATGGCTACATCCTCAAAACCTTTATTCAGCTACACAGAGCTCTGCCAGAGCCCAGGTGTGTGTTTGCAGAGGCAGTGGGAGCTGTGGCCTTCAGTTATCACACCAGCTCTGGTTCCTGCTCTTGCCCATGCGCTCATGAGAGAGACTGGAAGGCTGCACAGAAAATAAATGCACAGCTCTTAGACAATGATTTCTGGGCTGGGTGAATTCAGCCCTGTGAAAGACCGCTTCATTTAGCTTAGGCAAGGCTCGTGGGGGTAACAGAAAAGCAGCTGAACCCAATTGCAGCATCAAAATATTTTATGCACATTATTAAAGTTTTCTTTTGTATGCATCTCAGAGAGGATGACCAGAGCTGAAGGAGCAATCACCGGAATTAGGACTCCAGCTTTCCAGTTGCTTACACTAGCTGATGAAAAAAAAACACTTCTGAAAATGAGGGCTGATATTGGTGTAACATTGGAGGGAAAAACATGCTTTCCAAATGAATTTCCTTTTGTTCTGTGCTCATCTGTTGCAGAAACATCCGGAAATTGCTTTATTCTGGAGAAATAAATTAAACATTGTAACAATTTCCTCTTTTAAATAACCATTCCTGTAGGGACCTGACTTTTTTTTTAACTCTGCCAAATAGTTTATCTCTGAGGAGATAAATAGTTTAATTTGCTTTATGATGTTACTTAGATTAATTAGCCAATGTTTACATGGCTCACTAATATATGCAGAGGACTATAAATGCTCATGCCTTTTATAGCAGTCATTGCATGCAGCTCAGAGCACCTTTGGGGTGTTTCTTATGAAAGGTTAAAATGTTCTGGACTCCCTTCTTTCCTTTGCTAAGTCTCAAACAGATGTTTCAAACACCCTTCACTGACCTTTTCATATTATCCAAGAATAGCATGGGAAAAATTGTGACACTGCCTTAGAGAGGCTCTCCCCCAGCCTTCCAGGGAGGTCTGAGAAGAAGCTGCAGGCCCTGCTGAATTGCTCCTCCCAGTTACTTGCTAATTTCTACTTTGCTATTAAAATATTTTTTGCTGATGGGACCTGGCTGCTCTGCCTTCAAATAAAAATGGTGCTGGGATTTTCCTGAAAGCCAGTCTTTAAACCCTGCTGTATCTGATGCTAGGGAATTGTGAGTAACAGCTTCTTCCTTCCTTTCTTCCATAACAGTGCTTGTGTTTTCCTTAGTTGTCTGTATTTCACATTTTTAAGCCTCTTCTTAGCAACACATTTTCAAGGCAACAGTGCCCACACTTTTGTCAGTAAGCCTCAATATTAGTCACATAAAGACACGACCACATAGTTTTTAGTTTAGCTGATCTCAGTGTCACGGTAAAGAAAGCAGTCAAGGAGGCAATAACAGCACCATGAGGTGCCAGAAGGGACAGAGGCTGGAGGCCAAGGACCAGAAACAGGGTCCTTGGCCGGTCTGATTCCTACCAGGCATCTATAATGGTGACCTTTTCTTCTACCTTCTTTAAAGTCGGTCCACTAGGGCTCTGGGGAAGTGTTTGCCCTATGAAAGGAGGATCCATGCCTGAACCAGGGGTCTTGGGGCTCCTCCTGCAATGCACGAAGAGAAGCTCTGCCCAGAGCAGACATCTGCAACAGGCCAGAAACGTCACTCCCAAAGAAAGCCCTTTTCTTCTTCAAATGCTCAGGTGACCTAGAACTGTATTTTGCACTCTTCTTCCTTCTCATGTACACTGACTCCCTGCATGGCAGGTAATACAGACCTCTCCTGGCTCGATGGAGATGTGGATTGAAACATGTTCAGGCAGGGACTGGAGTCAGTTCTGCTCCATCCTTGAGGCACGTGCTAGCCACAGAGCTGGGCAGGAAAAATCAGGGAAAGTGTTAGAGGAAGGTGCTGTGAGGGCTTGGTCTGTAGTTCATTAATGCTGTGTTACCAACACATGGAAAACCCCCCTGAACAGCAGATGTCACTTCTAGCTCTCAGAGGGAAAAAATGGGCTATGATTTGTGTCAGTTTTTATAGTAATATCTTTCAGTGACGGCCATTGAAGAAGAAGGTCACTGTTCTAAGGACCGTGTTAAGAATCTAGGGGTACCTGATGTTAGGATTCACACTGCCACATTATACGAAGAGTGAGACCAGGCTCCACATATATGGAGACTTTTCCTTGTATAACCCAGACCCTGCTGTGAATTTAAGACTGACACTTAAATATTGTATTAACCTGTAAATGCCAGCACAGGCTTTTTGCATTTCATTGCACACACCTGGATACTGCAGAGTGGCTTAGCTCTTTGACCCAGGTTGTGTCCATTGCTTGGTTAAGAGGAGATCTAGAAGTGTGGTTTGGCACTCTAAAGATATGTCCAGCCCTTCCCATGTTTAAGAGGTCTCCCTACAGGGATTCAGCAGGCATTCTCCTGTGTTCAATACAGAGAATTTTTCATTTGTTATCAGCTATTTGTAGCTGTGGCAGCATGCCATGTCTCTGCAGGAATGAGAACTTGCTCTGGTGCTGCAGATTTTCCATCCTTCCACGTCTGGACCCCACTGTGTCTGCCTGCTCTGAATCCACTGCCCCATGCACAGGGCCATGCTGTGTGCACCTCAGCGCTGTGGGGTACACACGCCTCCCAGGATTTCCCTTGGGCTTAATGATTGGCACATGTTGGCCTCACTTAGCATTTACACAGTGTTATTGACAGGTGACAAGGCATATTACTTTATGGCTGGAAAGATATGGAGAAAGCTGACAAAGGTGAACAAAGGTACAGAAAGGCTTCTGTGTGTGGAAAAAAAACAGGTAGAGAGAACTCTTTAGCCCCCAAAAGACAAGAGGTTATGCTAGTGGGTTATTAATTACAAACAACATTAAGAAGATGAAGAAGGAACCACCCATCAGCCTTTTCTAACACAGGAGCTAAGGCCATTTACGTAAAGCAGGCTGCAATTTCAAGAAAAAATAAACGAGATTTAGTTTTATACAGTGCAGAATTTATGCCGTTGCACAGTGTTTAAACCTGTGATGTTCCCTGTGAGAGGACTTTATGGATGTAAGGTAAAAGTGCCTGGGTTCACATATGTTTTGGACATCCTCAAGGAGGAGAAATCCACTGAGGTGTCTTAGGTCCCCAAGCCATAGATTACTGTGTGATAGAACAGATTTTTTTAAAATTTCTCAGTATACTTGCTTGGTCCTTCTGTTTTCCCTTGAGGCACTTCTGTTGGTTTTCTCCACTGGAGAGGGGCATCAACACAACTTTAACAAGACTAAATAGCCTCCTTTTCTCTTCAGCCATCTGCTGGGGACAGGGTGCTGGGCTGGCTTGGTATGGCTGCTCCGACGACCTCACCATTACTTTTGTGCCATACTGCTTTAGTGACCAGCAGTGCTCTTCCAAATACTTTGGGAACTGCTCGAGAACTGAATCAGGTAACTCCCATCATAGTCCAGCTGCTGGATTTACATACAACTAATTGCAGATGATCACACATTTGAACACAGGACTGAGTTGCACTTTTGGAGCTGCTCTGCTGCCAAGGGTCTGGCAGTGCTCCTTGAATTACAGGGATGCTGAAGGTCAGCAGAAGGAATGCAACCCCCTCAACCTGCCCCTCCACCTCCTCAGCCCAGGAAAATAAAGGGTGATTTTCTGACTACACCATTTCATCTTTGCCATTCCATCAGCTGTTTTTCTCACCAACGCACTTCAAAACAGCCAGGCACAATGACAGACATGTCAGAGGTGGCACCCAGAGGTAGGCAGGTTTTAGGAACAGATGATCAGTGGCTGGTTTTGGGAAGGATAAAAATACTCTAAATCTGCCCAATTGACTCAGCACCATAGAGCTGAGCACTGGTTTTTTGCTTTCTTTCCCACTTCCCCTGAAAGCTAATAACTCATTACAACACCAGCAAAATGTCAGCAACACTTTAGTATTTTACCTTCGCAGTAACCTCTGAGCACAAATCTTCCAATCATTAAAGCCACTTGAGTCTGGCCTCTGGCCCTGGCCCTGCAGTCCTACTGTTTAATACAAGTGGTCAGATGTAATTGTTGTGGTGCCCAAGAAACACCAGCACAGCTCCCATAGCAGCTGCACAGCAAACTATGGCAAACCAGTACAGCAAAAGCAAGGACGGATGCTCCTGCTGAAAGTGGGGCTTGTGACAACAGCTACAGCACAGCTGGGACCATGGAGACTTACCATACCATGGGGAACTGGGCAGGAGGGTCAGAGACATAAGAAGAAGGAGGGATACCTGCTGTGTGCTGGGTGACCAAGAGAGATGAGGCTAGAGCACAGGTTGCTGTGGTAATGCAGTTTAGGGAGGCTCTGGCTGCAGTCGATCCCCCAGCACGACAAGGTGTCTCAGCACAAATGCTGAATGCTTTGGCTGGACTGTGGTGGGCAAGGACGTGCTGAGCTGGACAGAGCCCAGCCCTTCTGTTCAAAGGGGTCTAACAGCCCTTCAGTGGTGGTATGGGACACAGCCTGGGCTGTAAAACCGTTCTTATTCATTCACTTGGGCATCGTATGGACATCTCAGCAGCAGCGAGACACAGCTATGGAGCTGGGTTTGCTTCCCTTAGGATCTGCTCTTGTTTGCAATACTGACCACCCAGCAGCACACACGCACTGTCCAGCAGAGCCATCAGCATCACTGCCTTGCCGCAGAGTGACACTCACTGCTTCCTGTTCCTCTGGACCAATGTGCTGCTCTTCACCATGACCGAGATGGGGTTAATCCAGCAAAGGAGGCAAGTGGTGATGAGGCAGATTTGGAGCTGCTTCAGGAGCTGTGCTCAGCCCTGTGCCTCCTGCTTGCCTGCAGACCTGACCTGCAACTGACTGCAGCATCAATGGCAATAAAGCCTGGCTCCAGCTCTGCTTTCGTCTGGAGGGTTCACAAGAGCTCTCACTTGTGCGGGTTCCTTGGTGTCTGACAAGCCACGAGCTCAGCTACTGCTGTTTGTTCAGAAAAGTTACCAAAAAGGGTCCTTGTCTCCGTCTGGCTGTATCCACTTCCATGACATTTACACAGACACAATTTTCTTTGGAAGCTCTGTCCCGCTGCCAGGTCAGACTGAACTCGGCCAACATTTTACACTTAACATGGAGGGGACATTGCCAGCTCAAGCTCTCTGTGTGCTCAAACCAAACAAGGCAGTAAGAAGTTACCAAGATTTAATTTCTCACCTTGGAGGGCACGTGAAGAGAAGCCCAATATGGGCCTACTCTGATTAGGTATCATTCCATGGTGTCATTTATAGGATAAGGGGTAATGGTTTTAAACTAAAAGAGGGTAGATTCAGGCTAGATATAAGGAAGAAATCCTTAACTGTGAGGGTCGTGAGGCACTGGAACAAGTGACAGGGTTGGAGAGGTCACATACTCCACTGGCTCCTGTGGAGACGGCCCTGGCCTCACTGCTCACACTCCACCTGGCGCACAGCGAGGTTTTGCTGCAGAGCAATTTGCTTTTGAAAACAAGACACTTTTTGCCAGAGTACTGATGACTCCAGGGAAATTGTAGGATCCATATGTATGTCATAGTAGGTCAATTGCAGGCCTTTGAAAAACAGGTGAGACAATTCCGCCAGAAGGTAGACAAGTCATTCTATCCAAGCAGACAAATTACATTAATTAATCTACTTCAGCCTATTATTTTTGATCTCTGATTGATAAAACGCAAAAATCTTCACACATGTATTTTTTTTTTTCAGAAAGGGACATTTTATTTACTAACACACATTAAAAAATTCTGACCCTGTCTGTTTCAACTTGACTTTGACTTCAGGGAATCACGATCATGCTGGGAACTTCTCTGTTAATTCTATCAGTGCTTGGAACCCAAATACCCTGAGGCCTTAAAAATGCCATCATGAGACAGTCTACATAGGTAAACATACATTCATGAACAAGAGAGCTGGCAGGATGCATTGGGTAGAAAAGTCTTTGAAAGAGATTCTCCTTAATAAAAGACAATTTCAACATTATGTGACCATAGCAACAGCAAAGCTGGATGCAGAATGGAAGTGGTAAATATTCCCTTTAGCAGATGGATGTCTCCCCTGTCTTCCATTGAAATTATGTGCTGAAAGGCTAACATCAAAGATTTGTTCAGAAAATTGTTATCTCTGAATGCTCTGTGCATACACCTCTCCCTTGAGCCTCAGGAAAGCCTTTTTTTTTTCATTTTACAATGAAAATGCTGTTTCATGGGATGCATTTGGATTAGTTTTTAGAGATCAGGCCTGAGAAATTCTACAGAACGGCAAGGTTCCCTCCTGCTGGATCTCCTTTGGCAGTGATGCTGGATCTCTGAGCCATATACAAGCTGATCCCTGAATTTAACTCCCTCAAGTAGTTTGGTCCCTTGAAGTTGGTGTTAAAAAAATAAGGTTATGAAAAGAGGGCAAGAGGATTCTTTGAGAAATGAATAAATAGCTGCCTGTTTTTCTCCATTTGTTCCTCTTGGACAGAAGGCACAGGAGTTTCCCTTCCTTCTAAGAACCAGAGCCACCAGCCACGAATCTGGGTCCACCATGGTCACACAAGCGGAGAAAAACCATCCCACTGGCAAAAGAAGGTCCTGACAACCTTTGATTTCAGTATTTACTCTTCCCTTTCAATTCACTGCATGAAGTATTTCCAGGTGGCCCTGCATGAGTCAATAAATAATATATCATCCCCCGATGAAACAAACCTGGCTACGTCAAAGGCGCCTCTCAGTCTGAGGCTGGCTGTAGTTTATCTCTTACCTTCAACTGGCAGTTTAGAAACATTACGACAATCAGATAACCAGAAATGAATAAGCACTGCGATGGTTCAATATCTCACTCCACAATAAAAAGCCCATAACTTTTCCAGTGGCACATTTGTATGTGCAGCAGGCAGGGGAGGCAGAGGGGCAGGGTCTGGTGTAGCCAGAGAGGTGGCACGCATTGCCCACCTGCAGGTCACAGATCTGCTGCTTAAAGAAGAGCCCACAGCACAGTTCTCCACAAAATGTTTAGCTCTCACCTGTAGAGCTTCAGACCATGCCTCTTCACAGCCTGTTATTTTTCTTTAGGGCTCCCTGGCTCTCAGCGTTTTACAGGTAGAAAAAATGGGGGTGATGAACAGATGTGGCACAACAAGGTTAGAATCCAGAGTTTGCGAGCTCTTGCCCATGCCCTGAGCTTGTCTCTCCATTTGGTCAGCCTGACTGCCAATGGGATGTACGGCAGAAGTCTATAAACCTCAAAGTGCCTGTCTGTTTCTAATGGAAATGGGAGGTGGTGAGGTGCAATAGGCTGCATCCCTGATAAAAACAAGGGAGTAGGAGATCTGCAACAGCTCTGCTAGAGGTGACTTTAATTTGCCTCTGAGCGCAAATGTGCTGCATACAGACAGCAAGAGTGGAAGCAGAGGAGGTGGGAATGTCACTGCTCTCCAAGAAGCCCTCCCCAGAATTGCGCAGGATCTGACTTCAGCTAATTTTTCTGTTGGGGTAACTCACTGACACCTTTTGGCTGCGTTATTGCTAATTCCCTGCTAATCCTCCACCGATCCACCTGTGCATGCTCTGTAAGCAAAGACATTGCTTTCCAAGGTTTTTCAAGGTTTCCAACCCTTTTTTTTTTGCTTGAGAGTGTGGGAGAGGTTGGTAACGGCTTGAGCGGCAGTGGGGACCAGATTTTGCACATCCAGGGAGGATTGAGCAAGCAGCTACGCAGGGCTTGGTTGCCCGCCGGGGGTTAAAGCACGGCACCCGCACAGCGCGGCCGGGCGGGGTTCGGCCGCGTTCGGGGGAGCGGGAGGCGCCGCGGGGAGCGGGGGGTGACGCGGGGCAGCGGCGGGAGCCGCTCCGCCCCGCCAGGTGGCGCGGCGGCACCGAGAGAGCCCCGCGGCCGGGCGGGCCCCGCGCCCCGCGCCGCCTCCATCCCCGGGTTATCCGGAGCCTCAGATGCCGAGCAGCGGCGCACGGGACCTCTTGCGGACCCCCACTTGATTTTCCAGCTGGGCGGTGGGATGGGTGATGGCTGCGGCCGTCCCCTGCTTGAAGGACACCCAGACCAGCCAAGGTGCTGCGGAAGGGCCAGGGTGTCCGGGAAATCACGGTTACAATTTGGCGGAAGGGAGAAGAGCGAGGAAAAACCCCAGGAATTTGGAAAATGTGACCAAAAGGGGAGAGCAGAAAATGTTTCCCAAAAGCATGTGCTGGTTCCTGGGCACAGGAAAGCTGCAGGAAGGGCAAAAGCTGGAATTGTTGAAGAGGGGTTTCCTAGGGCATGAGGGGATAGTGAGTGGCTGCTCTTGGTAGTTTAACCTCCCCCAAAAAACTTTATGCTTTGTGATACTTCTTTGGCAAAACAAAGTGCCATGGGCTTGGTGGGCACTGTAGGGGTTGAGATACTCTCCTGCTACCCTGGACACAGGTCCCCCTGCACCCGTCCAGGCTGCACTGGCACAAAATTAGACCAACACCACTGCAAGTGGGAGTGCTTGAGAGCTCCCATTTTTCATTCTCAGGAACTAAGAGTCTTTTCTTTAAAATTGTAAAATCTTGCTGAAGAGAAGGACCATACATGTTATAATCTGTCTTCCTGCCAGTGCTGAATTATTCTTAGTGAACATTCTTAGAGCTTTATTTAGTTACATTTTATATGGCCAATAAAACAAACTCACTATCTAATCCATCTTCCAGAAAGCTCTGTGGATATACAGCTTAAGCTCTCACATTTCTTGTCCTCTTTGAGATGCTTTGGGCTAAAGTTTAAGCAAAAGAAGAACAAAAAATAGTAGGCTCATAGCTCTCAGTCAGTGTGGACTTTTAATATTGCCAATAGACTGCTGCTGTTTAAGTTCAGTCTGCTGCAATAACTCTAGCTGACATACAGCAGTAACTCTAAAAACATTCAGTTTTACAAATGCAACCAATAGTAGAATGAGCAATCAAAGAAATCAATGCTACTCTGTCAGGTTGGTGCTTCTTTGGGAACTCGACTATTAGCATAGAGATTGCCCTTTACTTTGTACATCATGTACCCCAGACTTCAAAAGGCTGAGAATAAGTCGACTTAAAGTTGATAAATTTAGGTTAGCAATCAGAACTTGAAGAGTAATGTAAGAAATGAGAGCCTGGGACAGAGGCTTCCGGGACAAGCAGACCCAAGCTGATGGCTTGAATGACTTACAGAAAGGATGAGGAGCTTGCCAGCTGCAGCAGGAGGGTATGTGCTGTAGGATTCTGCTCCTGGGGCCATTCGGATTTGCTGGTTAAAGCATGGGGTTACTCAAATGAGGAATGAAACAAGAAAGGATTGTTCCTTCTCTCTGAGGAATGGAGAGGAGTTGCATTGGTGGTGGCATTCCCCAGGTGCTCTCAAGGGTTCTCAGCAATGTCTACTCTGTCATTGCAGCGGGTTTGTAGGACAGCAGTGTGTACAGCTCACTCCCTCCTCACTCCCTTCCTTCCCTCTCCAGAGCATGTACTGCAGAGCAGTAATTCCCCTCTGCTGAAGTCCAGAGGCCTCACACAAGCTTTCTTTGCATAGGTGCAGCTGACTGCCAGGCTTTGTGGCCCACAAGTTGCTGCAGGACCCTCAGGCGTGCCCACGTGCCGCTGGCCGTGCATCCTGACTGCTGACCCCACACCATCTCCACCAGCTGATGGCCGAGATGTTGCTGGTTGCACAGGAATGTGGAGAACTGCCAGTGCTGGGTCCTGTTCCAGGTTTCAGGAAAGGAGTGTGCTGTACTGGTTACAGGCTGTTCTTCATCTGCTTATCCCCTCCCAGCTAGCTGGACCCTTTCTGCCCCTGCTGTCTCCAGTCTGTCTGTCTCCTTGAGCCCTCCTCCTCCTCCCCCCATACCTTTTATCCTTGAATGAACTTATTTCTGTTTGGCATTCAAAGAAAGATACTTCCTTCTGTCTTTGCTTCTCTGTGCCAATGGGAGAAGTATCAAAAGCAGAGAGCTGAGAGGCTTTCTGGCCTCTGGTCCATGGCACCCAGGAGCTGAAATAAACTGTTGCTGAGAAAGTCCTGCTCTGACATTGACCCGTGGAGGAAGCATGAGTCATTGTCTCCTAGACATGGCCAGTGTGCAGGATGGGCATCTCACGGGGGACTGCTGGGGCAGAGCAGGCCCAGTGCTGCTATAAAGCATCCATAGAGAAGCTGGATTTGGAGAAGTCTTTGGGGAACACATGAGATCTGAGAGCAGAGGCTGATAAATTTCAAAAGCATTGATATCTTGTGGTGGTGTTTTAAGACCAGAACATCTACTGTTAGGTCCTGCAATGTTTAAAACAGTGATCTGCAAAACACTTCCATCTAATTTAGTTCTCGGAAGCAGCTGACACATCACAATCCTGTTGCTAACAACGAGCTCAAGGCACACTACCTGCATGGAGAAACTCAGTTCAAATGGTGCCTACTTGACAAAATTGTAAAGCCACCAAAATCACAGGGCATAAATGCAAGCCTAAGCTAC
Organism: Atrichornis clamosus; assembly: GCA_013400975.1. Taxonomy (NCBI): domain Eukaryota; kingdom Metazoa; phylum Chordata; class Aves; order Passeriformes; family Menuridae; genus Atrichornis; species Atrichornis clamosus. The sequence continues at coordinate 25,710 of WBMZ01005916.1, forward strand.
AGGTGGCACCACATGGAGCATGTTTGATAGTGATAGATACAAGTCTGCTAGATAAGCTAGTGCCATCATGCTCCCTTTCTTTGATACCCACTAAAAATGAAGCAATTATTTAAATTTTAAAAACTAACAAGTAGACAATATTTTATTAAATCATCAAAAAACCTCACATTTTCCCAAAATGAGTCACCCCAGCATGACTGTCCCTGTGACTAAGAAGGTTCTCAGGCCTCAGTCCCTGCCACAGCATCCCTACTCCACTGATCTTTCTGTTGCCTTGCTTATCACTGTTTTATCCTTTGCTGGCTTTCATGTGTAATGACGACTGAAGCGAGGCGAGGGAGTGATGTGCCTGCATTTAACACCAAACAGGCTGTGCTTTGTGAAGGTCCTTATCAGTCGGATGAGCTGCATTTCCTGGGCGTGACTGAGAAAGAAACAGCAGAAAGAAAATAAACCTAGTGCAAACCTATGTCTGGATACTTCTCCAAATGCAGCACAGCTAGTGACTTCACCAAGGAGACAGGGCAGAGTGGCACTGCTCCATCTGCATCAGTGCAGTTTATTTATCCCCCTCCTGCTCGTTTATGGAGAGATGCTCCTCAGCTCAGGGCAGTCCTTTTAGGCAAGGCTGAGCCTTTCCCCACTGTGTAGACATTTGCTGCAATTAAGGGGTTTCTTTTATATCTAAATTCATCAGCTTTAACTCTGTGCTGACTTTTCCAGAGCAGATATGAGATTCAGGTGGACTTGGAACCAAAATTGCTCCACTCCACTTGCAAGCATGAAATAAGGGGAACTACATCTACAGTTCTGAGCATTAGTGGCCTCCTTTTCTCCAGGTTAAACAAGCCCAGCTCCCTCAGCTACTGCTCACAAGACTTGTGCTCCAGACACACTTGTGCTGTGGGAAATGGTGCCAAAGGCTTTACTACAGTCTAGGCAGACAACATCCACAGCCTTTCCCTCATCCACTGAGTGAGTCACCTTGTCACAGAAGGAGATCAGGTTGGTGAAGCAGGACCTGCCTTTCACAAACCCGTGCTGGCTGGGCCTGATGCCCTTGTTATCCTGCACATGCTGCATGATGATTTGCTCCATGACCTTCCCCCACACCATGGTCAGGCTGACAGGCCTGTAGTTCCCTGTATCCTCTTTCTAGGCCTTCTTGTAGATGGATGTCACATTTGCTACCTCCAAGTGCTCTGGAATGGCTCCAGTGAGCCAGTACATCATTCCAGTGATGTCCCATCACTGGAAGTGTTCCAGACCAGGTTGGATGGGCATTTGAGCCACGTGATCTAGTGGAAGGTGTCCCTGCTAATGGCAGTGGTGTTGGAACTGAATGTTCTTTAAAGGTCCCTTCTAAACCCAAACCATTCTGTGACTTTATGATTCTATGAAAGTGGGTCAGTGAGCACTTCTTCTAGCTTCCTCAATATCCAAAATGGGCACTGGCTATGGCAGTGTGTGGTGGCTGTGAAATAGTGAAAAGGATTGAGAGGCACAGACAGGAACAGGAGCTGCTAAGAGCTGTTAGTACAGACAGCCCTCAGGACGATGGCTGCTGACTTCTCAGGAACCTGAATGTCCCTTACCTTGAGTGGGTTTGGTACATGTTGTTTTTGCATAACAATTTTTCCCAAATGACCTCTCAGGGTATTTTCTTTCAGGCCTGAGTGTGGTGGGCTGAGTGCTCTTTAATAGCACCAGCTTTTTAAGGAATAAGATGTACTTTCAACTAATTGCCTCTGTGCTCAGGTTCTCTCTTCATTTCTCCAGTCCCTGAGCAGTGCCCTTATCAGCAGGGCAGAGGTACTTGTTAGAGCTTTCAAGGAAATGATACAGAGAACAGGCTGACAGTTAACATCCATAGAGAACAATCTGTTTAAAATAACACCACTAAAGGCCCAGATTACTAATTACACTTTATTAGTTGCTAGATATGAGTTTTCTGAAGAAGCAGCTTATGTAAAGCTATTTGCTTATACTAAATCCGCAGCGTGAAGCGCTATTATGAATAGAGTGTTATCAAATGAAATGTATGACTGAAGGTTGTCAGTGGCTACTGAGAGAGTGGCCTTTTCTGCAGACAGGTAAACCATCTTCTTTTCTACCATCTTTTCCCCCCTGCAGTGGAAACATCTGTAGCAGTTAAACATGCAGGCACTGGGGGCTGCCTGAAGTGGTAGAAAACCTCAAGTGGTGCAAAAGAAATGGCTGGTTACTGAGTGTGCTAGATAAGCTCAGCATCTCATAAACAAATCTTTGTCCTTGTATGAATTAAGAGTATTTTCCATATGAGGGAGAGTTGTGCATCTTCCAGTAGCCTGTCCTGCAGTCCTATGCACTCCTGTTTGTTTGCTTAAGGTTGTGGAGCTATGGAAAGGCCGCATCTCACACCCTTCATGGGAGCTGTGTCTGTTTACGTGTGGGAAGCCTCCTGTGTGGGAGCTGCATTCCCTGACTCCTTGTGCATCCCTTGCCTTCTCCATGGTGGCTAGTCTAGTGGGCAATGGGAGGCAGCAGCATGGGCATAAGGGTGGCTCTGGCTCCCAGAACCTGGGAGAGCTTGATGGGAGGTTTTCCCCTCCCTGAGGGGATGAGGGAGAAGGTGGTGTGGGACGAAGAGAAATGTGCCCTACCAACAGCCCCTGGAATGCCCAGCCCTTGCCCCCTGAAGGCTATTCCCCATCCTCAACCCCCTCAAATATGTGCTCCAGCATCTCCCTCACACTGCTCCCTCCATACTGCCTGACTGCTGCCTGCAACAGAAATTAATTTGCCAGCACAGCTTTGAGCCCGCTCTTGCCTTTCCAAAGCTACTAGGAAACAATTTCTTACTGAATAGATGTTCTTATGAAAGTAAAAGCTGGATCCCCGAGAGCTGAGAGGCACATGCACAGTTAAAGTCCACTGATTTGTGCATTATATACTTCGCACCTCCACAGAATGCAACTCTGAGCTTATTTTTGAACCCAGGAAGCTCAAGGGATTATTTTTTAAGACATCATATTCTTGCAACAGCTACATGCACCCCCATCCTGGTCTTTGCTAGTTCTCTTTCATTCTGCTGGTGAAAATCTTTATTTAAAATACATTTTAAAAAATCCCCTCTAAACACAGGAATGGAAGACAAAGCTGCCCATGACGTCAGCAAAACAGATACTAATAGACAGATATCAAAGGGATACTGCCTTCAGCTACACACTTGAAATTCGCCTGACGTCAGTCTGGGGCACATTTTAGCCTCCTATGCTTTGCATTTAGGAAGCTGAAGTACATTATATATAATTGGTTCCACCTACATAGAATTTGTTGAGGATAAAAGCAACAAGATTGCAGGCTCTCACCACGTCTGTAGGCACAAGACATATTCCTGCCACCCCAGCAGCAGTCCTGCGCCCACAGGGGAGTACTGGCAGGAGCTGTCACAACTCCCAGCCACCACCTCCTGGTCCTTCTCCACCTGAACTGCAGACAGGGACTGGTTTTGGTGTGTGCACACCACAGCCCCACACCCACATACCACATACAGCAGATAATGAGGGGGACATGATGTTTTACCAGGGCCTATGGTGACATGAGAAGGGGAACTGGCTTTAAACTGAAAGGGGAGAGGTTTAGATTAGATATTAGCAAGCAATTCTTAGCTGTGAGGGTGGTGAAGCACTGGTTCAGGTTGCCCAGAGAAGCAATGTGGATGCCCCACCCCTGGCAGTGTTCAAGGCCAGGCTGGATATGGCTTTGAGCAACCTGGTCTAGTGGAAGGTATATCTTGTCCATGGCCAGCCATGGACTAAGTGCACTTCCAACCAACACGTTCTATGATCCTCTGTTCTTTCACTTGCATTTTCAGCCCAGGAGCTAAGTGGGTGTTATGCTGAACATTGCAGATTGCACAAGAAAATAGTGATACTACTGAAAAGGAGTTTTCTTCACAGCTGTCCCAGGGCTGGTGGCACTGGCATGCTGACTTAGCTGGGCGGCAGAAAGCATTGGTAGTGGGCACAGGACTAGGAAAGCAGCAAGCCCAGACACTTGAACACCTGGATCCCAGGTTCCTGTGACTCAGCTGGCAGCATTAGCCATGAAATAAATATGTCGAAGCCACTTTCTCTGAGATGTGCTGGCTTGATTGTTCTAATCAGAAAACAGTTAATTAAAATAAATAATATTGTTATTGTATATTTACAGCTGGACCAATGCCATCCCAGCAGGCAGGTCAAGACCTCACAGGAGCTAAAGGGAGGAAAGACCCTGAGAGTCTCTCAGTTGGTTGGAACATGATGCTAATAATGCCAAGGTTGCAGGTTTGATCCCTGTACGTGCCATTCACTTAACTGTTGGACTTGATGATCCTTGTGGGTCCCTTCCAACTCAGAATATTCTGTGAAAAAGAGGCAGACAGGAGCATGTTGCTAGTCAGGTGGAGAGGAGTAGGCACGGCTTCTTGGCAAGAGCCTTGCAACCAGAGGCGTAGTTCTGTCCGAGAGCAGTGTCTGGCTTGGCAGAGCCCCCACCTTCCCAGAAGAACCGGACACAGATGTTTTCACACCCCTCTGGCAACCTGCAAAATCTCCAACCCTGATCCTCCAGCAAATTGTGTAGCAAGAATTCTCATCCCATTCTTGCTGTGCTGTTCTGTACCCTCCTCATGGAGAAGGCAACGTCAGAGGGTTTCACAAAACTCTTCATGCTTATCTCCAGATTTTAAAGAAGAAAACACTCAGTTCTCTGAGGCAGTCCCACCAAAGCCATTCCCCTAGAGAGGCAGGAGGTGCTGAAGGGCACCATAGAGAACTGTCATAAAGACTTTCTCTTTCCCACTGCTGTGCTGCTCCTCTGGATGTAGCAGGATATTCCACCCATATTGCCACATTTTAAGGCACCTCTTCTCTCCTTCTTCTTCCCAGTTGCAGTTTTTTCCCAAGAAAAAGGCCTCTCCAAGCTCCCAATAGCAGGAGCCTTTCTTGGAGAAGACACAAGCGGCGTGACTAAGGGAACCCCCAGAAAGTACCTGGACAGAGCAGACAGATCTTAGGGTTTGCAAGCTGTTTCTTCAAGTTATTCTGCAATCTCCACCAGAAATAACCCCAGAGGCCCACGACTGCCTCTCACAGCACCCACACCAGCAGAGCCAGCTGCTCCTTCTCTTCTCACTCCCCTCCCAAGCAGCCGCACACGGGTGAGCACTCCTCCACCCTTCATACGTGTGGCACAGCGAGAAGAGAACGAGAACAAAGGACAGCCCTGAACCAGTCACTGAACTGGATGAACCTTTGCTCTGCAGGGGTCTCGCGTCACAACTGACTTCGGCTCTTGCGGAGCCGCAGCGGAAAGGCTGTGTGTGTGATGTGCTGGGGCTCTGATCCTTCACAAGCACCAGGAGCTCCTGAACTTAGCTGCAGGCAGCAGGTGGCACAGCTGAGTTGGGCCTTTGGAAATCAGGTCTTTTACCATTCAACTGTATCTAGAAGGAAGTTGGCCTGTACCTGAGGTCAGCAGGCAGAGGAGGGACAGACGAAATTACATTTGTGCTCAACCTGACCTACTAAATCAAACAGCCCAGTGTGAGTGTTGCAATGTCACTTCTTTGCTTCCTACAGACTTGAATTTTTTTAAGAAAGGGCATTTTGAAAACCTTCCTGTAGGTCTTGCTGAATCTTTTACTTGTCTGTGCCTTAAAATAAATGTGCTGCTTTAGCTAACCCAGACTGGGTCTGGCTGTGTCTTTGGGGAAATTCTGGCTGACCCTCTGGAAGGGCACATTAGCACTGCCCTGTCTGCTGGAGACATGACTATTCTTGTCCAGGTGAGAGCTTAGGTACTGAACCATGGGCAGCTGGGGCTCTGCAGAGCCACAGGAGAGATGCCAGATAGATCCAGCCATGGCTATCCCCAGCTGCCCAGCATCGAGCTCCTCAGGGCTGCTGTGGCTGCAGGCAGCACCTCCTGCCCTCCCCGCAGGCACTCATTGCCGCACCGCCAGGTCTCTCATTCTCTAATTACAGCTCTCACATTATATACCTGAAATGAGAATGCTTCATGTGAGGTGCGAATAATTCACTGAAAGGTCTGGTAAGTGACTGAGGCACTTGCAATGCAGACTTCTATCATCTCTCCCTTTTTATCTCTCATCCCCCAATGGAATAAAATATACTTCATGACAGCATAGACAGAGCAGGGAAAAGACTAAACCCCACAGTCCTGCCATCTGAGAGGAAGCTGCATTGAGCAAGCCAGCAGAAAACGCTGCAGAGGGCAAGAGACTTTGAGATAGAGGCCCTCATCATGTCCAACACCAGGGACTTTTCCTCTCATTCCAGATCAAGCACATCTCTGCTCAAGTTTCAGTATCACTGTTAGGACAGCTTGCAAGCAGTTTTTAGCATTTTCAGTGCAACCTGATCCTCACAGAGGCCCCAGCTAACATGGGAAAACACGGCTGGCAGCTGCTGTGTGTTCAACACCGCCCATGCTACCCATACACCCACTGCTCATTGCAGTCACACGTACCCCCACCGCTCATCACAGCCCAGAGGTCTCTTGCCACTGTCTTTCTGCTAGTACTACCTTGAATAGTAGAATCATCTTTGTAGTCTACAGTCTGAAAAACATCCATTAACTATCTAAGAGACTGGTTAACCACATGGACCTCAGCCATCATGAAGCCAGCGTGTGGGTCTCCAGGAGAGACAGCTACATTGCCGTTTGGAGATCTTCTGGAAGGACTTGCCAGAAGAAGACGTTATATTTTCCAGAGTTAAAGAAGAGTGGGACAGTCCATTTTGCTAACAGCAAGCAGCATGCTATCTGCAGCAGCCTGGGGAGAGGGGAAGAGCCCCAGTCCCCACTCCCTGCTCACCAAGTCCCTCTGTCCCTGCTGATGACAGCGAGCTGACAGGCCACTTGCCTTTCCCTTGCCTTCTCAGACATACTGGGGGGGCTGGCACAAGCACTGTCACCGAGGTGGCTGGAGTAAACCATGCTGGGGGGAATCCTCAGAAATGGACAGTGAGGATTTGTGACTCAAACTCCAAGTCACTGCCTACTCCAGACAAGCAAACTGTGGCAGTGTGGGTGAATAATTCTTATTAAGTGGGAAGATATTCACAACGCAACCACAAAACCTTTTCCATGGTTTTATCATCAGTTCTAAAAATAAGCTGCTGCCTACTCAAGTTCTTTCTGCCTTTGATGACAGCTGAAATATTTGCAGGACTTCAATACCTATGTCTAGCTTCAAAGCAGCAAGTGTGATTTAAGGGCTCAGAGGAGCACTGACAGAAATGCAAATGCTGCCGGACTCTGTGGCTGTGGCAGAGCTGGCTCTGGCTTTGGGCACAGCCACAGTTCCCTATCATCCATGGAATTAAAACATCCTGCCGTTATCTAAGCCTGCCACACCTCCAGCCAGCTTCCCTGTGCTGAGCTTTGAGGGCTCCTAAAGGAAACTTCACAGAAAAGCCCCACAGAACAGCAAAGGTGGTAGGCGACTATAAATAGTCAGCAAAAATGAGCCCTGACTTGTGTTTTGATACCGCTATTGGAAGAATAATCGGTTTTTTAAATGGAAAATACAAACTAAGACAGAAAAAAAAAGAGATTCAGCCTAAAAAAATGCACAGTCCCCTCAGTACAGAGGCAGTGCTATTATAAAAACCTGAACTACCTGAGAAGCTTGGGAGGCTAGTGGTGTGAAGCAGACATCCCTGGGATTTGGGGCAAAGTTATTGACACTTGGCAGGGAGATTTTTTTTCCATCTTCAGCTCTCGAGATGGTTTTCACTCCTCAGGAGTGAAAATGCCTCAAGAAAACCTGTTGTGAAAAGTTTAAAACAGACAACTAGTGGAAACATTAATTTGGGTCTTTTCCTTTAGCCATCCACCACCATGCATGAAGCATGGAGAAACTTGGTGACCTTTGAGACCTCCTGAGTCTGGCCTGGGTTTGACTCAGAAGTGGCTGAAGAAAGAGCACAGAGGGAAGGCTGCAGGTAAGGCACAGAATTAGGGGGAAGTTTTTTCACAGGATGGTCTCTCAGACGAGGAAAGGTGCCCTGCAGCGAGGAGGAGTCACTGGGTGCAGAGGATGAGGAGAGGGCCCTGTGGAGTCCACGGGAGCAGCAGCTGGCACCCAGCACATCACCAGGAGCTGAGGGCACAAACCCACTCCTCTCTGGAGCGGAAGCAATCCATCTGCTTGTCCTGTCATGCTCCCAGGTTCAGCACCTCCTGCAACCTGCCAGGTCTGCCACTGCTGATAGGGATTTTATTATTGCTTCTATGATAAACCAGCTGGATGGCCAGACACAGAAAGTGGTGGGGAATGGAGCTAATCCAGCTGGCAGCTGGGCTCTAGAGGGGCTCCCCGAGGCTCAGTATGGGGCAAAGCCCTGTTTAATGTCTTCATCACGAAAAAGCGAACCAAAAGGCTGTTAAAGACGGGACCAATGTCCAATATCTTCATCTCATCCACAAATTACAAGGTGCAGTTTTCTTGTCTCTGCTTGAATTAATACCAGGTAATTAGCACATCCCTTCAGTAATACTGCACAGGCACCAGCTGGAGGGATAAATTACAGCTTGGGAGCTGATTTCCCAAACAAGCCATGGCAGGCACACAGCACAGGCTGGGGCTGGATTCTAGCCAAACGAGGAAAAGGCATTACTGCCATCGGCTGTGGGGAAGTAACAAGTGCAATTTTCTGTACCTGTTTATAAAAAAGATAGCAATTTTTTTTTTGTTTCAGTGGAATTGGAATGAGCCCTCTTGACTTTGTCAGAGACTGTTAGACGTGTAACAGCTTAAAGTGAACAGGTTTTGCCATAACTTTATGTGATTATAACCAAATGCCACTTTACTTATTCATCAAGGGGGAATTGGAAAGGAAGGAATACCACATTTTGAATTATCACTGGAGATAGAGGTGCTGACAACTGTGCTCAGGTTTTTAGTGCCTAATTAGCAGCATGCTGGAACTGCACCTCCTCTCATTACTCCTGATTACAGCCTCACGACATTTTGTAAAAAATTAGTGTGAAGTTTATAAAACACTTCTCCCAGAGTTTGGTTTTGAGGGGTTTTGAGATGCTGCCAAGCTGTTCCCCTCCCCTGAGGGCAAAAGAGCTCATACATTGTCAAGGAAAGGATGGTGCTGGGGAGCCATGCCCCCTAAGGCAGCGGCGTAGCTGTCCCAGGGGAGCCACTGGAGCAGCAGCTGGAGAAGCAGCTGCCGCCGAAGGCAGGAGCAACAGCACCCCATCAGCAACCTCTGCTCAGCAAGTGGCTGGGAAAACTCCACCTCTCTTCATCAAAAACCAGGGTGTCAAACCAGACTGCTGTTTGGATGGATGGTTAACAACTTACTCCCCATCAGAAGCACGAAAGCACAACTTCTCAGGGGTCCGTCCTGCAGCCACTCATTACTCGTTGAGGGAAAACCAGAAATTCTCGGGGTGTTACATGCTCTTGGCTAGGCAGAAAGCAGCTCTGCAAGCTTGGTTTGTTATTGCAGAACTGCCTTGCAGGCTGACTTGCTGGTAAACTCAGGAGCAGTGAGAGCTGTAGGCAGAAGAGCTGTTGGAACACAGTTTGTTTTATTGCAGCTTTTCCTCCTTGCCTTTCCCAGCAGCTGCTGGGTTTCCAGGTGACGCAGTTTGGGCAAGCTGCCCTGTGCTGAGGCTGGGGGTCATGGCAGGGCAGCTGGAGCACTGCACCCCGCAGCTGCCTGCCTGGGACCCCCCTAGTGCCCCCAGCTCCACCACCATGGCTTAATCATAGCAGGAGGAACTCCCAACCCGTCCAGTATGCAGGACAGGAGATTAAAACGGCAGTGCATTACATGCAGCTGAAAATGAGGAATCCTATGGCAAACAGTAATTAATGCCTCCCTTTTGAGTGCCTAACACCCTCCATAGATAATAATTGCTATGTTTTACCTTTCCCAGCATATAAGGGCCCAGCCCCACTGGGCTCATGCTGTATAAACTGGTGGAAATAGCCTGGCCCTCCTACAATTTCAGGATAACACAGTAACTCCTTGGGAGATATAAATGGATATGAATAGTGCAAATTTAAAATTAGAAAATGAGAAAAAGCAGGGTATTATTATCAGCAGACACAGTACATCACACAATTTTACAGGTATTCCTAGGATAGTTTTTCTTAGGAAGGAGATCATGAAGTCATCTTTCCAATGCTTTTAGTTTACAAATTACTAAATCTTAAGTAGAGCCCTCGTGTTACTCATGAACAGAGATGAAGGAAAAGATATCATGACTTTCTTAGGAAAATGAATCTGACCTGGTTGTCCAAGCCAGAGTGCAGCTAGAGATGAGGAGCAGACCACTGACAGGTAGGAGGTCTTGGAACTAAAGTGTGCAGCTTTATATAGTGCAACAAAAGCACTGCACAGGAGAGAGTTTCCAGGCTGAAAACAGAGCAAATGAAGTGTCCCCTCTGGCAAGCAGCATTGCGCAGGCTCTGTTGAAGGTTTACCCCATGTTACATGGACTACCTTGAGCCTGTGAGTCTCAACAGGTAGAACTCACGAATCACAAACTAAATGCTGGGGTTGGGGTTAGACTTGAATCTGGCAGCAGAAGCATCCTGCTGCTGAGCCCAGGCAGGGAGAGACCAAGCACTTCCAGTCTGAACGCAGAGAAGACAAGGCTCAGATCCACCCCAGAGGAGGAAGGAGAGCAAGAAGAGAGCAGGACTGGAGCCGGTGGGATGAGTTAGGCTGGGAGTTGAGGCTGAGGAAGGCAGAGGGAGGAACAGAAAGCAGAATCATGTGGGTGCAGACACCTGCCTTGAGAGGCAGGTAGAGTTCACAGGTGGGGGTCATATGAAAAATGAGACTTACACACAAACAAAGAAATTTGGAAAGTCGGGGAGAGTGAGGTGAAGGCAAACACGGAGAAGGAGAGATTAGTCATGTGGCAGGGGGGAGGGAATTGCTGATTCAACTGACCATATACAAGGTCACATGAGTATTCTGAAGGTAGATGAATAGAAGGGTACTGAGATGCAATGTAAGAAAGCCAGAGAGAGGCACCTTAAATGAGGAAACGTGCCACTTAGAGGTGTCCCACAGAAGCAGCAGGATGAAATTTATAGTTCTGTAATACACAAGGGGTCACATTAAGTAATAATAGGCCTTTGATTTTAAAACATGGAAAATGGAAGCCAGGCTGTTCTCTGTGGTACACAGTGGGACGATGATTGATCATCACTGTAAATTGAAGAGAGAGAAGTTCAGACTCGCAAGGAGAAACCTTCCCAGCAAGTACAGTCAAGCCTCACAGGTTGCCCAGAGAGGCTGAGGCATCTCTGCCTTGGGTGTTTTCAAGACCCAAACGGACAAAGCCCTGAGCAACCTGGCATGACCACAGACACTGTCTGAACACAGCTTTGGGAAGGAAATAGTTCCTGCTCTTTCACTAACCAACTTTACTTCCCCAAAGTTAAAAGCAAACAAGGGGATGGCGTGGGAAGACAATTCCAAAAACTTGCCATGGGCAGGCATGAAAAAAGAGGGTTAAATGGGAAACAATCTCCTTCAGCCTGGGGAGTCAGAAGATTACTCCAAGGTCACCTACTTTCTTCAAAAAGACTCTGTGAAAAACACTTGCTATCTCATATGATTAATTTATTTTTATACCAAACTCTTTAAAAGTTAACCATCCTATCTCTTGCTCTGCTAGCTCAAATGACAGTTTTATGTGTAGATGTGAAGTTTCCAGTCCTTCTAGAACTGACAAATTATCAGCACAATAAACCACCTCTGCTTCTCTCCGTTGCCTTTCGTTGAAATCCAGAAAGCTACAAAGTTGAGTATGCAGAGGGTAGAAATGGGAGGAAGGCAATCTTAATCCAGCCTCCTACTGCATCCATGTTATCACCCAAATGCTTAGGCTGAAGAGACTCGGAGACTGCCCTGTCTTTGACTCAAGACGACCCTGTAGTGCTCCTAAAATCTGGACTCCCCATTAACCCATCCAGTGAGGTAGCAGGCAAGTGAACGGATTGCTGTCTTCACTCTGCAGCTGTTTCACCAACAGCTGGTGAACTACGTTCCCACAAATCATTTCAGTTTTCACAAATCATTGATTTCTAACAATTTTTTTTTGCTGGAAAATTCCTACCCAGTTATAGCTCCGAAGACACAAGTGCACAAACACAACAGGAGTGCACCCTCTTCAGACAGTGCCGTACCCCATTAGTGGATTTTACCCTGGCCCTTGGTGGCTTGGTGAGACTCAGGGAGCGATGGATGGGCTTTGAGACAGTTGAAATGCATTCTGTTGGTGCTCTGAAGCCCAGGAATAGCACCATGGATCTGAGCCAGTATCCTACTGGAAGCTAGCACAGGGCTCAGAGTGCTGGGGTGTTATGTTTACTGTGACAAGCGCTGCTTGGTAGGTGGCCCACTGCACGCTCAACAAGCTGGAACTCCTTCAGAGCTCCCTTCTGCAGTCCCATTGTTTGCCCAAGCAAATTGCTGGATTTTGTTTTTGACATGGAAAGAGAAACATGTTTCAACAGAACTAGATTCCCTTTTCTCAGAAAGTTCTTGCAGCCCTGCTTTTAAAAGCCTGTATCACTGACATGAATGCAATTGCTTTTCCTCACAACAGCACTCTGAAGCAAAAAATCCCTATTACACCATTAGTCATCAGCAAAATTCCTGATGACATCAAGTATTTAGCACACATCATACATGGCGCTGCCTTGGGAGGACTTGTTTAGTGGGAGTGTTCGAATTCTGCAGCAGAGTGCAAAGTTAGTCCTTCCACAGGACAGCCAGAGCCAGTCCTGGAGCCCAGGTCCCAGGGATCCTGGCAGGACCACCTGCTCTTTTCAGTCATAACCAGAACATTTCAGTTTCCCTTGTTCTTCAGCAGTATGGGGCAACACAAATGGCAGTTTGTATTATCCACAGTGGCCACTATTCCTCTTGGTGTACCAGTCCTAATCCAGCAACAGGAAACCAGAGTTAGGCCTTATTCTCAGGGCACACCAGAGGCATAGGGGTAGGCACATGTACACATCCAGCAACAAAAGCATGACTTACAAAACAAAAAATCCAAACCCTCCAGTCAGCTGGCCATTCTGTAGCTCAGAACTGCACTTTATTGATCAACATCATCAGCAGCAGCAATGTTTATTCCAGTACTTTATGAAAGACATACACAAAGTACTTTGATCAACATCATCAGCAGCAGCAATGTTTATTCCAGTACTTTATGAAAGACATACACAAAGTACTTTGATCAACATCATCAGCAGCAGCAATGTTTATTCCAGTACTTTATGAAAGACATACACAATTTCACAGAATGGCACGAATATATGACTTTGTGATTTAGTTTATTACATGTTGTAGAAGGGACCTATTCTTCTCAAATAGCTGTATGTTTATCAAAACCAAAACCCAGCAGTATAAGAGGACAGACCAAGCACAATTCCCCAAGGCTTATTAATTCAACTTTGAAGATTAAAATTCTATATGGAGTGAGCTGTTACTGACCTGTGAATTAACAAATCATAACTATGTTTGGCTGCATACTTCACTCAGTTTTAGTTTGAAACTCATTCATTTGAATTTATAAAGGCATCCAGATTCATTGTTAATGGTCTCTCCAAGCCCCAGATGGTATCTGAAGAATACTAGATTAAGTTCTGGAGAAAGCATAGTCCAATTAACTGAGCACAGTAAAGTTGTGAGCAAAGACAGCTTTCAAAAGACTCTTTAAAGTTGAACTTCTCTCTCACACTTAGCATGAGAAAGCTTGCCTGTTGATGTTAGTCTTTTTGTATGAATAGCATTAATCATCCACAAACACACACCCGTGCTCACATAGGTTTGGGTATGCTCTGCTGTTATGCCCCACTTACGACACTCCCAATGCTTTGACCATTGCTATTACTAGCTCCAGTGATTTTAAGAAAACAAGGATTTTATAATGCAAAAATTTATTTTCAGTCCTGTGGTCCTGTAAATTTTAATCACCATCCATGAGATGGATTCTTTACTTTATGTGAACCTACTGAAAATTTCTATTAATAAGTCAGGCCAAAATTGTCAACTCGGTATAAAAAGTTAGGCTTCCATCTCCATATTAGGCATCCTCATTGTAATGACCTTTCCAAAGACATTGAGGTTAGGTAGCTCCTTTTCATTTCAGGGGGCTTTTACTGTTGACACTGAAAAAATATCCAGAAGACAAGTAGAATTTTAAATCATATTGAGACAATTAGTTTCAGGCACTTGCATTTTAGGAGTTTTTGTTTTGAAATATGTAGCCTGATTTCCAGCATAGAAGTAGCAGTTTGAAAACATCCACGTTTAGATACCGCACTTAAGGCATTTGCATGTCTACATTCAGCTTACGTTTGCATGAATATGTCAAAATGTTTTTTAATTCCTTCTCACACTTTAGGAGAAACATTCAAGAACTGACAGATTTTGTGGAAAAAACCCTTCAAGTTGGCCATTAGCAAGAAGTCAGTGATTTACATATAATTATCTAGACATCCACAACAGACCAATCTGCCAAATAAATGGAGCGCTAATGTGACAGCTGAATTCTAATCTCCACATCTTCCTTACTATAATTAAAAAAATAACAGCAACAATGGGAAACCAGCCTTGATACAAGGAGACTTAGAATTTTAATTCATGAAATTTAACCATCTGTAAGAAGGATTCCAGTAAATCATTAATCACAAAGCATCAAAATAATTTTAAGTGAAAAATATCTCAAGCCTCCAAAATTCCTGTAGACCTTGCCAGCAGAATGGGAAAAATGCTTCATTGCTTTTCATTTAATCAGAAAATGTAAGTCATCTGCACTGAATCAGCATATCCAAGACAATGCTCAGAGAGAGTTGTTGCTTTTTGAGGGTATATATGCCCTCAGGGAGCACTTGAAAGATTTGTTCTCTCAGATATTCAAGACTACAAACTTTCAGCACTCCTTGCTTCCACATGAATTGCTACACCTTTGCACTACATGATCTGTTGCCCTCATCAGCAAAGGTATTTAAAATACACAACTCCTATTAAATGTAAGGATTACTTGGATTTTTGTAACCTTCCTGCATGCTGACCCCTACAATCTTACCCAAGCCTTGAGAGAACTAAACAAAACACACAGTGCTGCTCTTAGTACTTATGTAAACAGCCACGAAACATCAGGAAATGTTTTCTATCCACGCTCTGCCAGGAATGAAAATCGGAGTCAGGTCATGGTTTAATGAGGTAATCCCCACGAGCAGATGCTAAAATGCCCCTCAGTTAAAAACCACCAAACAGAGCAAGTTAGAACAAGAAGAACAGTCTTGACTGTGAAAACCACCGAGGATATGCCAAGCCCTTGAAGCTGCTGTGCCGGTTGCACACAAGAGGAAGAGCAGGCAAACAGCTTATGCAGCTTTCTACCCAAGCCTTCCACTGATTTTGCAAGGAATGTTTTATAAGATGGAATTTTTATTGCACTTCATGTAGGTGACTGCAACACTAGAATACAGCAGAACCAGTGCCAGGCAGGCCAGAGTCCTCCTGAGGTGTGTGGCAGCTATTTGAAACACATTTTCTTGATGTAGAACACTGAAGTGGGACTGGATTACGCAGGATTCAGCACTCCCATGTAAACTGAAGATTTATCTTTTTTTGAGGGGGACACATGGCAGCTGTGTTTTCATATTCTTCCTTCTCAGTTTCTAAAATGGAAGTTGGCATCTGTGCAGCGAAAGACAAATACTGACATGCTGTTGTTATTATCCCAGGTACATTCCTTATGGAAGTCTTCAGTTGAACAAACAGCTGTGTGTAGATGTATGTGATGTACAACACGAACACCAGGAGGTGCCAGGTTTTGGACACGCAGGCTCATGGTCCAGGCCAATAATTGGTGTAATACAGACTGTTCCACCAGCCAGCCTGGTGGGATGGTCATTGTTTTCAGAGATTTCAAGGCCCTGGGGCTTTTTTCACCTCACTCTAACCCTGATGAAGAAGCTTTCAGTAGGCTATCATTTTTTAAAGTTACCACATTTGTCCAAAAGCAGCATTTCACACCTTCATATTTTTAAAAAATTTCTCTTACTCACTGAAGCAGAAAATTATCATGCATTCTATCTTTTTTAAATGGTCAAGATACTTTTAAACTTATTTTTCCCCCCTACAAATATATATTGCCTTGCACACAATCCCATAATGAATAAAGACAAAAGAGCTTAGGAACTGTAGTAATTTTTGTCTCTTTTCTCCTCTGGTGAATTATGGATTTTTCTATATGTAAAATGTGGGGAAAAAAGAGGCTAATTGGTGTTGCAATATATATGTGGAACACACTTCTTGATCTCAACCTGTAGTACCACCCCCTAATACTCTGAAATTCAGGAAAAGTTACCAGAATATTTTGTAAAAAAAAAAAAAAAAGTGAATACATAGCCTATACTTATCAAAATTGTACATTCAAAATGGTTTGCCTCCCTTTAAAAAAAAAAAAAGCAATGAAAAAGAGCCGTGGTCAGTCTCAGAGCCTTGCACATGCAGCAAGTACAGTCCTGATGAATGTAGTTTCTCACCCAATATTCACCGAAGGTTCTTGGTGGCTGCTCTGCAAAATTTGGGTCTTGTTAGAATACCCTGGGATTAGCAAACACAGTGACACCTCCTTAGCATCTTGCTCCTAACAGGTCTTCCAAAAACCCACTTCTCATTCTGACAGACCCCTGTGCAACCGTGCCTTCACATGGAACTCCAGACAAACTCAAAAATAATCCAAGGGCATCTTCTGCAAAACAAATCTCTCATTTTTCAAATATGTTTCTGATTATGTAACAGTCTTAGGGAGAAGCACTGCATGCCTTATAGAGAGGAGAAAAGGAGTACACCAAGGTTGTATTTGTTCAATCCCATGAGTCCAAGGTTTTTTCTTTGTTATTGAAGAGTAATTTGACCACAAAGGCATGACAATTAGAAAACAAAAGGCATCAGATATTTTTGGTGTAAAAATCCTGAACATTGATCTCATCTCTGAAATACAACTCTAGCAAATGTTGTCTGATTGCATATCAGCAATCTTCCTTGACACGGAAGGTGCAGAGGGAAGACTGATGTGACATAACATTAGGAAAATAAGCCTCTAGAAACAAATAAATATGCATGCATGGAGGTAGGAAACTTGAGCTGAATGTCGTTAGCACATCTCATGAGAGCCGAGCACAGCAGTCTGAAGCAACTCTCAGTGAAACAGAGTTGAAATAAAGTAACAATCACACCTCAAAGCAGTGGGTTTATATCAACTTGTGTTATGGTGACGCTCAAATTCAGCCAATGCTCAACAGCAGAGATTTTGAAGCATCCCTGGATATTGAATCACTTAATAACACAATATGTTAATAAAATTTTTTGAGATCTTCAATATCTTTTTTCTAAAATCAGTAACAGAAAATATGAAAATGAGTCCTAGTGAATAGTCAGAAAATCTTTGTAGATCAGACCATTAAAGGATTACACTCCACATGATTCACATATATGCATAAACTGTTTCTGGAGAAGCACACATTAATACAATCATATCAACCCAAGAAATCCATGTACAGACAGAAATTTCAAATAAACAGCAAGCTAAACACACACACAGGCATGAAAAAGCCTAGAATGACGTTTTGAGCACCCCCTAAATTCTCCAAATACCAGAAATCTGTATTACTTTGTCTTTTGGGGGAACGCTGCATTCATATCTATTGTATTAGTAAATAATTGTAAAGCTACTTCTATTTCCAGACAGATTCCTGCTGTGCATTCTCTCTCCTGGATTACATAACCTGCAGAATGCAGATCAAGGACATGACTGACAATCCTTCTGGAATTAAAGGTCCCTAATGATGCCAACATGGGTTCCATAACACAGAGCTAGGTACAAAGTACCTTGCTCTCTTCTGAGCCCTTACAATCTTTTATGCAGGCAGCAATCACAAGCCACTATAGAGAAAGAAATAATATCACTTACTTGTACTTTTGTTAAGAAACTGGAAGATATTACTCAGTCAATTTCAAAACTGGTGATATTTATAATCTTCCTTATATATCCAACACATTCTTAAGGAATTCCTCAGAACATTTTTTAACATAGACCAGAGAAAGTTCATTTCTGACTCACCACACTCTTCCATTAAAACTGGAAACAACAGATTTCAGAGATCTCTGTATTTGAGAGATGAAGCTTGTGTTTGTTTGCATGGCAGTTGACTTGCACAGTTCATTGATAGCAATCAATCAGTAGCAAAGCCGCTGCAAAGTGAACGACCCTTGAATACAGAGTATGTAGAATATTAATTCAGTAATAATTGAGTACTTGGAGGCTCACAGGTAAGGAAACTAATGTATTATACATCTCACATTTTGCTCTGAGAGGTTAGAGGACTTTGAAGCCTGGCAAGACCAAAGCCATAAAAAATGCATATTGCATTGTCAAGAGGGAAAAAAGCCCTGACCTTCCAAGGCACACAAACTTAAGATCAACCCAGACAAATGTGGGGGGAAAAGCAGACATCTTACACTCTTTGGAAGCAAACTGGCCATACTTGGATTGTTTAAACTTCCAGAAAAGTCACAAAAGTATCTTCAGTGTAATACTGCAGCCTACAGATAATTAACATGTACTAAAATGAAGTTTTCTTCTCTTGCAGATAAAGGTAACTGAAGAGATACATGGACTGCTGGTTTCATCTGTGAATACAATTTCAAATAACTGCTCTCAGGCAACTTCAAAAAACCCAAACAACCCCAAAAATGAAAACAGAAAACCAGAACCACAAATCCGAACAAACCAATCACCACCCAAACCTTTTTGGCATCCTCAGTTGTTGATGCATTTTCAACACTTCCTCCAAGCCCTCACTCCCCATCTTTCAGCCCATGCTGAATTCTGCCATTGAACAAAGGCACCAGTTAAACAGGAAAAAAAAGATGTCACCTCTTCATGTGTGTAAGTCGACAAAGCCTTGTGTGTAAGAGAACAGTATGCTAAGGGACAAGTAGTAATTTTGAATTAACTGTTAAGAGCGTTAGAAAGAAGGTTAGGAGGGAAGTTAGAAGAAGCAGTTTATGAAATAAATGCACACAGTTAAGATGTTTCTGATAAGGGCAAGTGGAAATTCCTGCAGGAAAAGGTAAGAAGAAACAAAGCTAAATAAATTCTGGTAACTGAAGACTGAAGATTTCACCAAATTTCATTTAGTCACAAGGATGAGCCTAATAATAAGACTATACATGATAACCTTAAACCTACAGTTGATAGACCAGACCAAATAGCACAAGGTAACGTTCCTTCAATTTTAATAAAGGAACTAGGAAAGTAACTCAAGGCCTCAGATACTTCAGGTTTTAAACTTTACAAACATCACCACAAAAAGAGTAACCAACCAATACAGACTTTCATCTGACTGTGATCCAAACAGAGCATATGCAGTAGTGCTCGTGGAAACCCTGAGACAGAGACACGGGGAACAAACCAGGATGGCCTGTCCAGCTTCAAGCTGCTGCTCCAGAAGGATGCACACCTTCCACGGATCTTGTCTTACACCTGCCAGACCTATCCAGATGTCAGGCTGTGGTGGGGGATCTGAAGTGGCACCAAATGCCCACACAGTAACTACACCCGAGTGCCGTGTAAGGAGACACAATCTGATTTATGACTAACTTCTGAAAACACAATTCAATTTAACCATTGATACAAGAACCTGAACACCTGAAAATCACCATTTTTAGGCAATGAAAGGCTACAGATATGATTGTAACAACTAGAAATACAGCAGGGTCTGAACTGTTTGTAAAACTTTAAGTACATTCCTTACAAAAGTAGCATGGACTCCAAGTGGAGATGGATACCAGATCATGCATGGATACTGTAACCAGCCGCACTTTTTTCTTCTGATGCTGGACTCCTGTTCTTTGTCAGTCTCTCTCCTATGTTAGTGCTGTTAACACTCCTATTTTTCTTTCCTTCTGTTTCCCCTCCCACAAGGTGGCAATCCAAGAAATCCCTTAGGTAACTTGGATTCCTATTTTGTAGCAAGGTACACATTTTTTTTTAAGGAAGTAGAAGTCCAGAAAGAACAATAGAAAAAACTCCCTTCTCTTCTACCTCAGAGACCAAGGACTTAGTGAAAAACTAATCCCAGAGAGGCAGACCACCCACAACACGGCTGCCAGCCGGTGATGTCTGTAACAAGACCCCGAGTAAGGTACTTGATGTGTGTTTAAACACACCGCTCCCCCAGGGCCCAGGGCAGCTGGCTTAACACAGGAAGTTTTTCCAGATACCTTTTTAGTCTGAAAACCCTGCAACGCACAAAAGGCAGCTGACTGACCATTCGGGCTCCACAAAGGATGCAGTACTTTAGAGAACATACTTTATTTAATAGAAGGTTTTTTGCTCCAATATACAAAATAAGGGACTGTAATCCCAATTAACATTTACATAGTTACACAGCAAATAAATTCCACCATTTACAACAACTGACAACTTTCCCACACTCCTCACTGTATTACAGTCAAGAAAAAAATCCTATAATGTTTTACATACCAATCAGTTATATTTTGTATTTTGGTCTTTTTTAATTTAAGTTGCAGTTTCTGATATCAGCTTAATTCAAACCTTACAATTATTTCCGATGCACTAAAAGAAAAACGAAATATATTATTTGGAATACTATCTCAAAACCCCTATACAAAATAAAAGTCAGTATCTTATAAAAATACATAGCAAGAGAAAAACCAGTGAAACAACGAAAATGTTTTAAATTTTGTTAAGGTATAAAATATTTATCAACTAGCCTCAGCTTTTAACTACATTAAAACAAAAAAAAAGAAAAAAAAAAGAAAAAAAAAAGAAAAACCAAAAGAAAAAAAAGACCAAACATTTTAAATTAGCAAAAAGTAATATGACAGTTCTTTTGCAAGGCTGTACCTTTAGTATGCAAAGGACTTCATCCTTCTAACATGCACCATTAACCAACTGATTTACCCTTTTAACCCTTCTTCTACTGAAAACTGAAAAAGGTTTTAATATTATTTGAATCCGTTCAGAAAAATCCAATCATATTTTTCTGCATCTGCCACAATAGTTAGGCTTTACATTACAATGCTGGTAGTTTAATCATGATACATAATCTTCTATAAAAGAATTCTAGCCAAACCAAGGCGTTAGAAACTCTGCATCTTACAAAAGCGATTTGTTACAGTATGAGAGTTGCTAAATAGCCCAATTTATTTAGTGACCCTGTTAAAGATCTGTTCAACTGAGTGAATAGGTGAAGTCATTTCCTGAGCTAAAAGATACAGGTAAGTAAATAGTCAGTTATAGCAGCAGACAGGAGACATTCTTTTTAAAAGTTGTAACAGTATCAATAAAATAATCTTAGAAAATTACATAATGTAAAAATCACTAGCTGACCAGGGAGTGACAAGGATATCCAAGACCTGATTGCCATAATCTGGAATGCACATCCCATGACCTTCCAGAAATTACATTCAGCTACTGTCAGACAATGTACTCCTAAGTGAAGAATGTCAAATAGTTCACAGATCAGGTATTTTGTCAAGATTTACTTCTTAATCATGTTTCATAAATCAAAAGCAAGGTAAACTGCTTAGTTTCATAAATTTCCACTATACAGGACTTAAATATTATTACTTTTACGGGTATGTGCTATCTTCAGTCTCATGAAATTCCAAGCCTATTTCTTCTTATTACTCAGACACAATTTAATGTTTAACAGAAGTTGATCTGCTTTTAGGAGAGGAAATAATATTCTTAAAATTGTTTACTTCAATCCAAATTATTCTAATCTGCTTAAAGCATGAAGCATTAACAAATTATCAAAGAACTATAAAGACAAGTATACCATCACTGCACCACTGTTTTCATATGATATTCATTCTTAAAAGTCTTTATATAATAGTTTGATCCTTTTTTTTCACCCATTAATGGAAAGAGGATATTCTAATTTAATTAAGGGAAGTACCTCAGTTAGATACCAGTTCCTCCAGAAGGAAATCTCTCTTCTGTGTTATTAACTTTTTTCATATATTGTAGATGTTGTTTTTATAATTTGTACTGGTTCTCCTTTAACATTTAAACTTAATTAATTTTAATTCAAACTAAAATATGAAATTTCCAATACTTGTAGAATAAAGGACAATACATAAGATCCTAAGTTACGATAATTTATAAATAAAAATAAACTACTACAAACCGAATCTTTCCCCATACGGAGATGAAAAGCCATAATCTTGACTGATTGTTCCCGATCACACATTAAAAATAATGTAAGCTTCCTCAGAGAAGCAAAGCATACTTGCCTCCCTGACACCAGTTTACACCTTCAGTTAAACTACTACCATCAAGAAGGCAATTGTGTTGGGCCCAGACATCTTGTTGCTTACATGTTAACCCTCTGAACCTCATTCTTTTCAACTTAAGCACAGGAAACTAACTTCACAAAGAATCCTTTACCTTTTATACACAAAGTCTGTATAAAATACAGATTTCTAATGCTCCTCCCTACACCAATCTGGCAGTGCAGTGAGAACCTGCTTCAAAGGCCACTGAAGTCCACGAAAGGTTCCCCAGTGGCTTCAGTGGGCTTTGAACTAGGACCACAGAGATAGTATTCCCAAAGGAAAGCTTTTGCAAGAGTGGCTGGTATCTCTCTTTTTGCTTACGGGGTGCAGTGGAGATGTGTAGTCAGCATGATACCTGAGCAAATAAAATGAAAATGATACAAAAGTCTTAAGAATCCCAAACTCTTTACTTAGTTGTGTGCAAACTGTGCTATTGCCCCTAGAGCTCCCTGCTTTCCTTCTCTTCAGTGCTTGCTCCATTCCAGGACAGAGAAGATGTGAGACACAAAAATCTCTCTTCACTCCAGCTCCCCCTCAGTCCCGAGACTGATAGAAGAGGATGTAACCAGACTCTGAGTTCTTTGAGATGTCTGA
This sequence comes from Atrichornis clamosus, assembly GCA_013400975.1. Classification (NCBI taxonomy): domain Eukaryota; kingdom Metazoa; phylum Chordata; class Aves; order Passeriformes; family Menuridae; genus Atrichornis; species Atrichornis clamosus. The sequence goes on from WBMZ01005916.1 coordinate 48,731, forward strand.
TGTCAACCCGTAGAATTCTTCAATAGCTTGTGCATCAATTTTCTGTATGTAAAAACACGAACATTTAAAGTAGGAATATCTTGTGTAATGTACAGATAAAATTAAATTCCACTCTGATTGTCAAACCAAATTAACTTTCACGTAATTACATAAAATAATAAAATCCAAATAGTTCTTATACACATTATGTTTCAGCTTCCCCTCTACCATCAACTGCACAGAGGGTAGCAGCTATATATGTTTTATATATAAATTTTAAAATATTGTTGTAAGTATTGTATTAAGTTCTTGTGTATTGTAAGGAAAAAAACTCCAATTTATCTGTATCTTTATTTGCCGTGCCTTCTGGACAGAGAATAGCTTATTAAACACTGGTGAAAGACAGTGGTCATAAACAAAGGAGCTTCTTTGAGTATAAAAGCCTAAATGTAATTCAAAGTATTGCAGAGTCAAACTGTAAGGCACAGCTCTGCACAATTATTGCTGATTTAGACTGGGGTTGAAGCCTCTTTTCACTAGCATACCAGTCATTTTACTTGAAGTTATCATATGCACAAGGGAGGGTGCCTGTGCTCTGGTTGGGACTTACCTCTACAATATCATCATCAAAAAGCAACCAAAAATCATGACTCTTCACTATTGCAATATAATGTCCTCTGTTAGGGCCACTGTAAAATAAAATTAGAAAAGAACACAGACAATAACACACATCTATGTAGAGATGTATTGCATTTAATTGTTTTTTCTTGTAGAAAGCAAAACTTAACAGTAATTAAAATGGGTATCAGTACAATTTCTGTTTGGATATTTCTTCTCTCTTTTTTGTTTTACCCTCTATATACATCATCTTTCATAAAGACAGAACAGATCCCAAAATATTTCTAATCCTCAGAAAGAAAAATAGCTGTAGAACTCCTGCTGATCTACAGTCTCAATGGTGTATCTCTCTATCTGGTCCACTGTAAACAAAAACTGAATTAAACTGGCATTTTAGGAGCCTCAAGAAGCAGAGCAATGAGAAGGGCTCCCAGTTAAAACTGTCACAATGCTCCGCTCTTCAGTTGTGGCAGACAAGAAATTTCTCTACAACTATGTCAGAAAAAACCCCCACCCAAACTTTAGAAGTGTCTTATTTCTCATCAGGTTTCAAGGAAGGAAATAGTACACTTTCTGAAACAGCTGAACCTTACAACTGAGAGTGTACAAATAAGTTAAGGTAGTTCTGGAACTGCCTTAATGGGCTAACAGCACTCCTACATTTTTTGTGCCTGGATCTGGGAAGGGAGGTTGCCGTCTCTGAGGGACACGTCTGTGTTCCAGAGCAGTAACACAGTGAAAACAGGGGCATCTCCTGCCATGCCTCTGAGAACAGAGAAGTTCCAAGTCTGCAGCTTGACTGAGGGAGACAGAAATAGTCAGAATCGGACGGAATGGTCAGAAAGAATTTTCCTTAAAATCCAGAACAGGAGAGTCCCGGAAAGCTACTGCACAAAGGCTTATTTTCCAAAACCATCCAAAACCAATTTGAGAACTAATTATCATAACTCTACGCTCTACTCACTGTGAGAACACTGGGTAACTGGAACAAATTGCCCAAAGAGGCAGTGAAATCAGCATTCCTAGTCATGAAACTGGGACCAGTGCAACCTAACCTAATGTCAAAGTTATGCTGCTTTGAGTTTTAAGCAGTTGATCTCACAGCATAAATTATTCTGTGATTCTAGATGTCAAATCGTAATTTTCAACTTTGGGGCTTTTATCTGTTCAGTAAACAGTTTGTAAAACAGCCTGATTTTAAGCCTTGAAACCACAAGAACATTTGTTGAATATAGCAAAATCAAATACCAATCTAACAGTCATATTCCGAAAGCAATGAAGCAAAGTAATCAACAAAAATCATAATATATGGATATATTTCAGAAAATGTTGCTCAAGCCTTAAGAAAAAACCCCACCCTAAAGGAAATGCTTTATAAATTAATCTTTCTATAATGCTTTCCTTTCTAAGAAACTTTTTTTTCTGTAGAAACTGTTTTAAAATATTATTGTTATGTGATATTGCATATATTATGGGGTTTTTTTTAAAACATAGTTAAGTTCACACAAAGATCTGTAATGGGAAATACAGTTATCACTTTTCACAATGATCTCTCCCAGCAACAAAGCTGTATGTTCTGTCAGGACTCGTAGTTTCTCCCCACGACACTTTTTTTCCTAAGAAACTTTTCTTTTAAGAGGTCTTTACATGCCATTGATTTATATGATAGGGGGTGCTCTGTGTTGTTTTTTAAAGCACAGTTACATTTATACAAAAATCCCTTGCTAAAAATAGAGTTATTACCTTCCACAATGAACTACCACAGCAACAAGGTCATACATTCTGTCAGGATTGGTGGCATCTCCTGAGGTGTTAAACAAACGAAGCTCTAAAGGAAAAACTACTCTATAAGAGAGTTTTGTGTATCGATGCAGCTGATCCATGTACTTAAATCTCTTCAAATGGAGAGCTAGAATCATAGGCAGCTTTTTTACTTTCATCCTGAAAAAAAAAACCAAAAGCAAAAAAACAACAGTGTTTCTGATAGTCACCCAAAGCATTCAGTTGGTATCAACAAATGGGAAACCTGTTCTACTGAGGTCTTTAAAAATCTTTGCAAGCATAAAAGAAACCAAAATAATCAGCTGTTTAAAAATATGTCCTGTGTTACTAAACTAAAGGGGGAGTTTTAAAAAATGAGAGAACTGAAAATGGATTTAAAGCAATAAGGTGTAGTATATCTGAACAGCCATGATGAGCTCACATCATAATTCAGATATAATAATCACATAGTACAGAACTCAATTTTTAAGTATATCTACCCACAGATTTCCTGAGTTCCCAAAAGGAAAACCTAGATCCCACTTGATATACAGTGCAGGTATTGCAACAGAACTGTTTCAGAGGTCCTGTTCCAGCTGAACATCTCAGTAAACCAGCCAAGCCAAACAAGCTTTTTAAAATCAGCTTTGGTACACCACTCTGTCACATAAGTATTACTTCAAGTTTTCCTACTCATTCATTTCCAAGACATTCATTTAAAATTTCCAAGGGATACAAACAGCCCACTGTTATCTACCTACCTCCAGCTATCCAAATAAGATAAGGCTGTGCTCCGGCACAATAATTTTGCACAAATGTTGCAGCAGTTGTACAGTAGTCAAAGCCAGAAAGTGAACTGGTTTTACTGAGGGCTCACTGGCCCCTTTCTCACATCAGTGCCTACAAATCCTCCTCAGCCAACTGTACTTGGCCTGGCAGCAAACACAGACTTCCAAATCTTTGGGCAATAGATCTGCCCATACTAACAGAACAACCAAGGCAGAGGGCTCTGCTTCTTGCACAGCCAAGTGCCTCAGACCAGCACAATGCTCAATATTTCAAATTGCTTTCAGCCCCAAAAGGTAGAGCAGCAGTCTCCACCATACAGCTCAGGTTTCAGACATATCTATTAAGACCACACTTTCAGAATGTCAGGAAATTTGTAAAAGACAATCCTTTTTCAAAAGACAGGGGACTGTGAACAAGTTCCTTGAAAACTCACCTTCCTTTCATTTTTCTCTTTAACCTTGGACTGAGAGCAACCTGTAGGAAACCCTGCTAGACTCAAATGTCCACAAGGGAACTAGGAAATGAAAACAGCTGGAGAAGGGCAGAAAGATGACAGAAACAACTATTTTTAGGGAGAGCTACAACTGTATTATATTATGGCTATAATTTCTGCTCTATTTCTTTTTTCGAAACTAAGTCCTCTGCTTATAATATAACTGTGTTTGGTAATAGGAGCTCTTTCAACGGTGAAGAAATTTGGTACATCATCTTTGCTAGTTGAGTAGTCCCCATCACAGATAAACTCTGTGTTATAGAGATGGAAGGAAAATATGCCTGCGGTGAAACTGAAGTTAAGCCCCACGTGAAACCCAAAATATAAACAATCAAACCTGTGTTTTGCCAATATGGAAGTGCCCACAGTACAGGCTTATGCCAGCCCAGTTTGTATTGGTCAGGGATCACGTCACCTCCCACACAGAAAAGGAGCTCAGGCAACAGGAAACAACAGGCCAGACCTGGATTCACAACCTCTAATAGACACCAATTAGTAAGGTTAGGCAACCTGTGAAGGCAGACTTGGCAGATGAGATATGCAAAAGCTGTGTGTGCCATCTATGGCAAACCAGCACCAGCGGTAAAACCAGCAGAGCACGTCAGAGCTCCCATCCCTTCAGCCAAACACGTTCTCAGAAAAAAAATGACCACACAGTACACAAAGTAAGAGGTTTTTCAAAGGTGTAAACAAGACTACAAGGATTATTAGGCAGACAAGAATTGTTTTGAAACACAATGAATTTCAGGCTTCCATGGAGCTTCTGATGATTTTCAGAAGCGCTGTCAAGTAGAAGTTTAGCACAACTAATTAAACACTTCTAAGAAGCCAGAAACTCAGTTAAAAATAATTACAAAAAGTGCTATCAAGCTGATTCTTTCAGCAGCTGGAAACGTTATTTTATTTTCCAAACAAAATTAAGTTTAAAAAGTCAAATGCAATCAATGACTTTTCATCATTGCCATTTATCTCTGATTAACCACCAATGGTTTCTTTTAACTTGGCTTTTTAACTTGTTTTTGGCCTTACGACCATTCATTTTCTCATTTGTAAAATAAATAATGATCAAAGGAGTCCCAAAATGCTTTACATGGATTCTCATTACTCATGGAAATAGACACACTGAATTCTAGCAAGAGGAAGGCAAGCAGGATACTCTTGTGGAAGAAGAGTAGAAAAATTAAGGGAAAAGGGATGTTCTCTCCTCGACACACACACAAGAGGAAATACCAGAGTATTTTCATTAAATGCATGGGTTATTTCTTTCCTTCCCTAAGTGTACTGTACCTTTTATGTGCTTCCTGCTTACTGCGACATTCTTCACAGTAATACTTGTATTCACTGCACAGAGTTTCTGTGTTGCTGAAACCCCTGAGTAAGAAAAGAAAGCTGTAAATACTAGTTTTTACCTGAAATATCCACATAAATGTACAATGTAAACATAATTTTATATGCTTAAATCTACGTAAGACAGAACTGTCAGCTTTTAGTTTTACTTCCTGCTTTCTAGGTAACAGGCAAAGACAAATTACAAAAATCAGACTTTTGTGTCTACCTTAAACAGTGAGTGATTGAAGTATTCTGCTCCACATCAACTGAAAGATCTAAGAAGTCTTCATCTTTGCTGCTTACCTGCACGAAAAGAAGAACCAACAGAACATAGTTAAAACAAATTATACTAATTTACCTCTGTTTTTCAGTACCCCTTTCTATTGACAGAATGTGTCTTTTACCCTGTAACATCCTTTTAAAAATGTTTGCAAGTGGCCTTCCTATTTCACAGATTTGCTAGATTTTCTGATTTTGTTCAGGAACGGGGAAGTATATTTGAGTCTCTGGGTGTATCAGCTGTCATTGTGCTGTGATTTCAGATTAACAATATTAATGCCAAATTTCTTCTACACCTCACATTTCTCAAAAGAATGGAATTACTGGGATTCTTCTATTTAGTAGTCTCACTTCTGTTCTTCTCCTCTGATTCCCTTGAATTGAAAGTTATGTATTTGCATGTCATAGTGTACCTAGTAAACAGCCCAAATATTTTGAAGCCTCTTCCTGGCTAGATTCATACTCTTAAATGAACAGCAGATAGTAGATTTGGTAAATGAGAGCTTGGGGCTTGGTATAATAGAGGCAAAATAGTAGGTAATTCTCACAAAAATGCAAGAGTAACAATTAAGTAAAATAGAAAGTTATAGAAGCAGAAAATAAATTCCATCACAAATCCTGACAAATGATGCACTGCTGCCCTGAAAACCAACTATGTTATTAATGTTTTAGAAAATTGTAATGTGCAACCTTAACTTTTGTCTGCCAGTGTGACCTCTGTATCTAGAGATACTCAGTGTCACTCATGAGAATGTTCTCTGCCTAGGTACAAAAGTAAATGCTTTTAGAAAAGATGCCTGGCTGCAGTTTCTTGATTGAAAGCAGGAAAAGCAAAATGGCTACAGAAGAACTAATGAAAGTTGATCTTTAAATCATACGAGATTTATGTTCCCTTTTCAACTCAGAATAAAAAAAAATGTGGGAAGTTGTTCTCTGATTATCAAGAGATGAGAAGTACACAGCTCCTAAGGGCAATGTACACAAAAAAGAAAAAAACAACAGGTGGTCAAAACATCTATTTTGGAGAATTAATACCACAGGACAAATCCAAAAACTTATGAAATTAAGTTGAAAGCTTCTGCTAATATCTGCGAGAGGACTGGGCTCCCGCTGTTCTGTATTCAGTCTTTCCAAGAGTTGTGTGCATGTAAAAAAAATCCACTATGTAAAAACAATCCACTATGTCAGTACACATCATATCTACTGCTTCATTCAGATCCTGAAGTATAATATTTATACTTTTAGAGAGATCACAGAACATATCCAGAAAATTTCCAAAATGTTTAGGGTGGGAAAAAACCAAGCCACCTGCTTCTTCAGTGTGCTGCACATTTCCTGTCTTCAGGGATGTACTACCATTTAGTTGTGTGGACAATTCCACAAAATATCCCATTGCAAATCACTTTTAGAATTATCAAACCTGAGTTTATAACACTAAGAAGTCTGGTGGAAATCATCATAACTGGGGATTACGAATGGCTAAGAAAAAAAAAAAAAATCAGTTCTAGAAAATACTCTGCTGCTGCAGTCTTCAACTAGGACAGCTGGAATTAGGGAGTAATGTGATCAGTGTTATTCAGCCTGCAATTAGGCAATTCTTCCTCTTCTGGTCTAATCAAAGAAAATTCCATGAAACAATACAGGTTTCACAGGCAGCTTTATCCCACGCAGAAGCTGCAAAGGCAGAGAGGATATAGAGAAGAGGAAAGGGATGTGTTGTACTCCATTAAAAAGAAATTGGTACTGAAAACAGAAGTTCACAAAAGGACTGTTTCCATTTTCTGTGATAATATGGCCTTAAAAAACCTCTCTCAGGTTACCCAGTCCATTGTGCACTTAGGATCATGAGGAACCATTAAAGGCTTTATTGCAAGAATAGCCATGTGGATTTTTTTTTCCATTTATGTTGATAATTTATAAATTGCTTTTCTTAATTTTTAAGATTCTCTGAACATTAGTATTTGAATAGGTTTTTTTTAACATTAACTCATACAATTTTAATTAAAAAAAATATATATACTCTCTACTCTTAGCAGCCCCACCCCCCTTCTGTAAAGGTTCTGTTTCAAATAAACATCACTAAGCTTCTTAGACTGCAATCACCAATGCTATATACTTCGATCATCTATGGAATGAAAAAAAGATGGGTATGATCAGGAAACCTCATCACTTGCAGAATAGAGCCCTGATGTTCAAAAAGCTGTCTGAGCGCTCCTAACAGGAGCATCTGAATCACAGTGAGGAATTTGGACGTTCCGGTGTTCTGGCTAAAGAGGATGGTGTGCTGTTCTCACGTCAAGGACATAATCTGCACCCACACAGCTCAGCTGTACTCTGATGACCAAAGCTGCACAGAACAGAAAGCTCAGAAGGCTGACACTCACAGAATCCATTATTTCTTGCAGTTTGAAATGTCACTGGCAGTGCAAAGCTGCTCACTGACAAAAGAGCTTCTGCAACTATAGACTCCCATGTGTGCCAAGACAGAAAGTAGTTTTAAAAGAAGCTGAAACAAAGTGCATGATTTATCCCGGTTAAAAAAAAAAGAGAGAGAGAGAAATAAAAGTCAGGTGTAGTTAAAGGCTCTGTAGTACTCGTTTAAAAGAGAACACTGAGATTTTCCTTCTTGCCTTCTCTCAGTCCAAAGTAGAATTGAACCAAAGAATTTTATGCCTTGTAGAGTCATTTGGACACATGAACAAGACCATCACCTGGAGAAAAACATTATTGATATGTATGGTGGTTTTGACCTAAGACCATTTCCTGTTTTTCTGTGTAGAAGTACTGCCCACATTGAGCTGTTTCAAATTTAACCTTAATGAAGCCGATTACATTATATTTTGGGTTACAGTTATTCTTCCTAAAACTGTGAGATAAATTTGTGAGAAAACTAATTAACTTCTAGATCATTTTTATAAATTAGCCATAAAATTTATCACTTCATAATACTGCCTCTATCAAGGAAGGGTGAAAGCATTATAAAGAGAAATCACATTAAAAGCATGTACAGACAACTTACAACCCTTTTTGTAACATATTCGTTTAATAGTGTGGCTTGATTCACAACACAAACCTTTGCTGAAGAATCATATCTATGTTCCTTCTACTCCACTGTCCATATTTAAACTGAGGAAAAATCTTTAGCCAGTTAATTTTTGATCTTTAAGATAGGCTAATGAAACAGTGCATCCTGGAAAGATGCTCTTTTCCATAACCAGGACAATCAAAATTAGAATAAAATTTTGCTGTGCTCATTTTTGGAACATTGACTAGGTTTGTCCAAACTGAAGATAATCATTGTCACTTTGAGCAAAGATGTATTTCATGCTTTATATTTAAGTACACATTAAATTTCAAATTTAAATTCAAAATATACTAGGTTATTGCTTTATCATTAAGATGCTGTGCAGTCTTCTACATGAGCTATATCCAAGTACTCCTGACATTTAATGTTGCATTTCTAAACACAGAAATAATCTAAACACCACCAGCTTCTAATAAATACTAAAACAATCATACATATTCACTATATTTGAAAATAAGACACTTTTCACAGTAATATTGCCTACTTAATGTGCCTAAATGTGTTTCTAAGTGCTTATTTTTAGGTCTCTCTATTTTAGACACAAGCTGATGTCCTAAATGGACAGAAACTGATAAAATAGTTTCCAGATTGTTTTGATTATTATCTTGTTCAGCAATAGCTGAATATTTCCAGTAGCTGAATATTTTCAGCAGTAGCTAATAGAAGAGTAAAACTGAGCAGTGTTAGTAGAATTCTCAAAATCATGACAGCCTGGTAACTAAAAAAATATGCTGGCAAAGAGCATATCAGTGTTTTAAAATTGCATTAAGGATGCTACCAAGATCAAAATCCTGACAGCAGTAATTCATCATGCCACAGTGAGGAAAGGGAATGATGTCAACCATGTCAAAAGACTTAAGCTATGTTCATGTTTCAAGAAAAAAACAAAAAAAAAAGTTCAAGAACTAAAAGAGAAGCAATTGACAGTTGCCAAGAAATACTTACTAGGGAGGGGAAATCTGCCAGAAAAGAAAATACAGTAGTTTGAAATCACTACCTAAATTACTGAAGTCTGCAGTTGCATTTTATATGACATTATGAAGCCCTTTTCTTTGAAATATATGAGGTGGATATTTCTAGAAGACGGAGAAAATTACATGTGAAATATACAGATTTGATGAATTCGTCCTTTCCAACTTCATTGCTGAAGTATCTGCATTACCTCATTAAGTTAAAGTAAATAGATATGAAGAGTTATACAAAAACCACAGTCATTTACCTTTTTTACAATCTCCAAGGCATAGATCATGACAGAATTACTGTAATTTTCAAATTGTGCTGCTTTTACCCTTTTTCAAGCTGGTAAAATTCAATTTTAGGTTTCTATGAAACACATTCTTTCTCTTATTCTAGAACTTTTTTGTAGAAAATTTTAGTATAGCGTACTCAGAGAAAGAGTTTATTTCTCAGGGTATAGTATTAGAAGAATTCCTGTGGATAGATATTTAGGAAAGGATTACTTTTCCTGAACATGAAGGTATGTTGAGAATAGCAGTCTACTGTCTCAGTGCCAAAAGTATTAGTATCTTGATTTCAATGTCTTTAAATTTAAAAACTACAAATCCAAGGAAACCGGTTCAGAATACTTATTTGTGGGATGTATCACTAAGCATGACATTAAGACATTAAATTTGAGAAGAACCTCACACCCTCAAATGACAGGCTTCATTGCTCTCTAGAACACATCAACTTAGAATTTCCTGACCTAAATTTTGAAGGTCATTGTACCACTGACAAAAAATCCAATTGGACATTTTCCTAATATTGACCAAAAGTCTCCTCCTACAATTTATGCATCAGCCGCTGAAATGTTCTCACTAACAAATTATAAAATGCAAATATTCATACAAATATAAGGATTACTAAAGAAAGAAACTAATCTAATCTGTTAGTCTGTTGGGATAACCGCATCGTGAAACACGAAGTTCTGAAACACGGCAGAGTTCATTTTTACAAAGCGTGTAAAGACTTACAGTTTCACACGTAAGACATCTGGTTTCATTAGTTAATGTTCCCTGAAAGATTTCATGAACCCAGGTTGGGTCTGGCGGGCTGTTATTTTCACTGTCCACGTTGCCATTAGGCAGGCGCCCGTTCTGCTTCTCTTGTTTTCTTTCCTCTTGCAAGATATCCGCAATCGTATTTAACAGATAGTTTAAGAACTCGTGTGCATCCTGCTGCATGTAGTTATCAAAAAGCTCTACAAGAGAAAACAAGACTTTTTAATTGATCAGTTAGTGCTATACTACAAAAAAGGGGGTTTTTAAGAGTCAAATTTCAAAACCAGTCCTTTATTTCACATCTTGAGCTGTTCATGACAACACAACACCAACCCAAAACGCATACTTGATAAACTAAGTCAAAAATACTAGGGGTGGGAAGAGGGGAAAGCTAGTAAGCTTACATTGACAGAAATCATTCAGTTGATGGGAATTACCAGAATACTGAGCCATTCTGCAAGAAAACTAGGGCACAATTCAACTACCTAAACATAAGCACACATGTAGTGTCACCTGAAGTGTTATAGTTCATCCTGTCCAGCCTCCAGAAGCCACTGGATCTCCTAGGGGCCTAAGCTATCCCTGCCAAGCTTAGGTCAAAATCTTGGATAACACAGATTTAGTAACAGTTACTTCTTTTCTCTCTGACCAGGAATTGCTACAAGGAAATTTACCTGCCTATTTAAAAATTCTATATCCCCAATTAATATCATACAAATTTTTTAATGTGCAATTACTTCATTTTGCTTGCAGTCCAAGAATGTACAAAGAGACAGGTCTTCAGTGTACAGGACTGGAAAGATGAATGAAACAGATACTCAGTGAAGCTTAAGTTTTGAAATGCATACAGGGACTCTATAGAAGCTTTACGGTCATTCACTTGATGGCATCCAGGAATAAACTTCAAATAGATTTAAAAAATCACGAGTTATTAGTGAAGCAGGGAAAACCTGATGCTAACCTAGATCATTTGGAGAGGTTAAATAGTACAAGAGGTCAGGCAAGAGCATGAACCACGAAGTTTATTTAATGAATTACTGCACTGTTTTTGAGAAGTAAGTTCAATCTAGCCAACAGTGAGGTCTTTATTTAATCAAGCAAATCAAGGCAGAAGAGCTACAAGTCTCCTGAGGTAAAAGACTTCTGTGGTTCTTCACCGTATGGTATCACAGGCCTCTCAGGGCTATGTGCCCAGTCAGTAATTGGCATTAACAACAGCAAAATGAAAGCTGCAGATTGTTCATTTCGCAATTAGAAGAACTTTATGCAAATGTAACAGTACACCTTCAGCTGACTTCAAGCCAGCAGCTGCTTCCCACACAGTTAAACTTTAAGGTCATCAATAGAGAAACCTAGAATTGCTTGGGTTAGAAGGGACCTTAAAGATCACTGAGTTCCAATTCCCCTTCTCTGGACAGGAACACCTTCCAACTAGACCAGGTTACTCACAGCCCCATCCAACCTGGCCTTGGACACTTCCAAGGATGGGGCAGCCAAAGCTTCTCTGGGCAACCTGTTTCAGTACTTCACCATCCTCACAGTGGAGAATTTCTTCCTGATATCTAACCTAAATGTGCCCTCTTTCAGTTTCAAGCCATTCTTCCTTGTTCTGTCACTATATGCCTTTGTAAAAAATTCCTCTCCAGTTGCACGTTGTATTCAGACATTGAAAATAAACATGGACCAGCAGCTTTGTAGTCTGGACTACATTAACATTATGTCCTCAGTTATCACTCTGGTATAGGTGGACACTGACTGAAAGAGACTCTAGATTAGTGTTGCACACCCACGTGGTTCTTTAACTAACTCTTCTTTAAGGCTCAAAATTATACACCTTTACAATAAGCACTCAATAGCATATATGATACCCATGTAATTGCAGCCTGAATTTGGCTATTTAGTTGTACAAAAGGTGAGAGCACCATCATTAAAGAAGACCCAAAAAGACAGGAAGAGTTGAGGTTTCACATCTGATTTTTCTAATGAAGATTTTCCAATCGTCTTGACCTGTGTAGAATTTTAGTGGCATGACATAATTACACATTACAAAGAACACATTCTGTAATGAACTTAATGGCTCCCGTGGTTTAATTTCTGCTTTCCATCTGAATGATTCTCTGCATTTATGATAATTAACTTCTGTACATGTATCAACATTCAAGCACACTTACTCACGTAGATGTGCCAAAGAAGGGAATGACAGTTTTCTACTCTGCCCAGGCAAGTCAGTGTACACTACCTGGGAGCTTTTTTTTTAATGATTTTATTACAACTTGTGGTATGCATTTGCAGGAAGAGCCATGTCAAACTAGGAATGTCATTATAATACTTTATTTCTTGTTTTTACTACAGAGATAGTCATCATACCATTAAAACACTTTTTTAGTCTGCATTGTAAAGATTACAAGAGTATGAACATGTCTATTGCAGCAGTGTAAGTATGGTACCTCATACAGTTTATTTATATCTAGTAGTTATTTTTTAGGGAAAAAGTTGGATTTTTATAGAAGTGCATCCCAACTGAGTAGTAGATTACAAGGCTTCATTTATATTTTAACATCAAATTATTTTCTAGAACATTCTGGCCAATTAGCCCTGTAGATAAGAAATGTGAAAAAATCTCTAGAAATCTCTTGAAATTTAGGATATCAATGACATTTAAAAATCAATTTGCCAAAACTACTAATTGGTTTTAAAATTCATTAATTCTTTATAAACTAGGTCAAGGTACATATTGCATAAATTCTAAATTAATTTTAAAATGTGGCAGTTTTTAAGCTAGATTCTTACAGTGAAGTCTTTACATCCTTTCCACACACTCAGTTTGGGAGACTGATTCCTCCATTCAAAAAATATTTTTTTTAAACAAAGAACAAAGGCTTTTCAGTGAATTTTGATTATGAATATAAAATTCAGAGAGAAGCAAAACTAGCAAGCAATTTCATAAGCAGCCAGTGACCATAAACTTTAGTTCTACATGAAGAGAGAGAGACAAGGATTCTCTCTCAAAAAGGCTCCAGGGTTACACCTTTATCCTAGGGTCACCTCTTGTTTATACTACAGCACCAAGAACACTTTCTGTGTGTAACAAATACATAGGAATTCCACTATGTCAGCTTCAGAATTAAATCATAATTGCTATGATGATTACACAAGAAAAAAAAGAAGTTACCGTTTTCTTTTCGTAATCTTGTTATAAATTTCTTGGGAGGTATTACTCCAACTTTTTTCTTCTGGGTGGCTATACTGTGGAAGAGATCTGCTAAGCAGGTAAGGAGATTCTCTTTTTTTCTTGGCTGACTCTTGTAGGCTAAGACTTTGTCCCGAAATGGTCGACAAAAATAAAGTGCCTGGAGAACTGAATTGCAGTAGCATGTATTCCCAAACTATAAAATAAACAGAGAGATCTGTGAGTTTGCACTGTATTACTGTAGAGAGGTAAAATTAATTCCAAAGTATAACAGAGTGCATAAGCAGGTGCCAACTTGCTGCAAGTCCTCCTGACTTTAGGTAGGAAAGCATATTAACGTTTCACAAAGGATTACCAAGTACACTGTATGTAAATGCATGAAAGACCTAGGTAAATTTGAATAATACTATTTCATTTTGTCTCAATTGTAAATTTAATTTATTGATAATATTTTACATCTACTTGGGTCAAAATGTTCAAAAAATACCACAAATTTCACAACTCCCAAGAAATGCCCCAGTAAAAATACCTCTCCATCTACCACGCATCAGCCACAACAGCAAAGAACAGGCACAGCATGACCTTGTACTGTGAAGAAATTCAGCTGAAAATGGAGAGCTTCTCAGACACTTCAGAAATTAGATTCTCCAAATCCTAATAGCTGTCATCGAGGTTAGAAATAACTGCTTTAACCTGTTCCTACATTTTCAGTTCTCATTCTAGGGTGACAAGATTGGTTTAAGAAAATCCCTGAATATCAATGTGACATGGCTTGTTTAGGATTCAAAGCTATGGCAGTTGATAGTTTGAAACCAAGATTGCAAGGAAACGAATGCACCATTTGGATGTGCATATTTTGAAGGAGGCAAGCCACTGGATTGAAAGGCGGCAAGCGGAGCCAGCCTGAAAATCATCCGTAACCCACTTCGTACCAGGACATCCCAGATGGGACACTCCAGATGCTTCCCCTTCCCAGACTCCTTCGAGCTCTTAGGCACCTGAGTCTTGTGACCACTGACACCGTCTCCAGCTCACCCCAACACTGCAAACCTCCCCATCACGTCTGTGAAGGCATCGTGAGCGGTCAGCACATAAAGCCATTCTAATTTTACGCTGCTCTCCTCCAGTGAAACCTATTATCCAACACTGAAAGTGCAGGAAGAAACCAGCAAGTAAATCCCACTCTCAGCAAGTCAATCCAACTTTTTAGCTGCAGTCATGCAACCTGCAAATTGAAGCCTGTACCTACTACACACATTCCGCAAAATGTGAAGATAACGTTCATATTTGTGTTATATGTAAAGATAGTAGCACATAAAGATAGCAAATTCTGAGACTGTATTATTGTGATGGGGAGACTTAAACAGCAAAGAGTGCATTTAGAGATATTTCAAGAGCAGGTTCTTTCAACAGAGAAAAAGAACTAAAAACTTTCACATCCTAGGTATAACAGGGAAGCAACTATTTTTTGTTCTCTCCCAATTAAGGCAAACAAGAGCACCATGAAATTTAATTACAAAATTCAAAAATTGATTGCTTGCCTTTACATTAATGAAATATGAAGAATTACTTTCTAAATAATCAAGACACAGTAAAAGAATAAGTAAGAAGCTTATTTTTTTAAAAAATTCAGATTTCATAAGATACCCATATTAAAAATTGAGGAAGTTACCAACCATTATTTTTATTTACTTAAGCTAGGAAAATGCTTATATTAGCTTCTTTGTGGTCCAAATCTGCAATCAAGTCAATGAACTTTAGAGGAAAACCAGGGCTTTTTTCCTTAAAGGAAGCTGATGAAATCACACAGCAGCTTATGTCAAAACATTTAATATTGTAAGCTAACTATTTATGAGTTTATAATTAGAAACAGCCATAAAAAGAGAACTACATTAAAGTGTTAAGAAAGTTATTAAAATTTAATCAAATTGGAAAAGCGCTAGAATTTCTGCAGCAAGTGTCAAAAGATGAAAAGCAAGCAAATTAGAAATTTCATAAGATTCCAATTTTAAGAAGGCACAGTCTGATGATACATTAATTAGAATGGCAACCATGCAGTGAGAGACAACCAAAATATGAAGAACTCAGAACACTGAAAAAAATTCAGATTAATTTAATACGAATTTATGTTAACCTACATGCCTGTGAGTATAAAATAAAAGCAATCAGATTAAGTTCATAAAAGGTTTTCTTCAACTAAATTCAGAAACACAGTAGGCAATAGAAGAATGTTTGAAAGCAAACTCCTGAAGAAAACGTAATTAGTTCACATTTGTTTTATCTCTAAAGCATCAGTCTTTATGACTTGAAACCCCAAAATCTTTTTAAAAGAAATGCTTCCAATCACTAAAAAATTTAAATGGCACCTGTACTAAACAACAAGTGGGAAAAGATGGGGAGGTTTCTAGACTAATCAAATAGAGCATTTGATAAATGAATAAATGCTGGTCTTACAACCACGTAAGGAATAAGACCATTACTTTAGCTGCCATCTTTGACTCTGCTACAGAGAAACACCCAGCACCTTGCTACAGTCTCCCCATCCTCCCAACCTACTCAACACCTGGACTTCGCTTTCTAATTCTGAGTCTTCATGACTGGGCTCTGCTGCCAAGAGCCGCCTTCCTCCGCCCCGCTGCACAGCCCGCACCGCCTCAGAGCCACAGCACTTGGGAGGGCAAGCCCTGCACTGTGCAACCTCATGCTTGTCCAGCCTGCCAGAACAGCAGTAGAAAATGTAAGAAAGACTTCGTTGGGACCATCTTCTGCTGTGCATGTCTAAGAAAAAAAAAAACCCACCACATTCTCTCTTTCTATCAGTTCATACTGTTCTTCTGTTCTAAAGTCTGAGAAATCAGATTATTTTCTTTCACAAAACTACAATTGCATTCTCTGTGTTTTCCACATACCCCTTTTTTTTTTTTTCTTTTAAATTCTGAAATCAAAATTACAACACTCAAACCTGTATGGAAACAATAAAAATGAGGCAGTGGACACTGCACATCCATGAATGCTCATAGTCTTATAGCTTACTTTTCTGATGCACATACAACTGGGAAGAAATGTGGTTGTTGAACCCCACAAATCCACAAGAACAAGAGATTTACTTAGATGTGGTTGGAACACTGTGCAGCTCTCAGGTTCCTCCCAGTTCTGATCCACTGGCAGCTCTTGACAACTTTTAGTTGTTGCAATGGGACATTGGGACATTCCACTAAACAGGATTTCTCCAAAACATATGCATCCATTGCAAGAGACTGAATAAACAAACTCTCTCCTCTAGAAGACTGGTAAACTGCTAAAGAGCTTCCAGAGTAGCTCTTTGAGATTAAAAATCTTATTTCATGCTCACTGGATAAAATGATTGATTTAATTTGTGAAGCACATCGATTTGAATAGTTTGCATTACTGCACTGCAGAGGAAAAGAAGAATGATAAGCAGACTTGATGTTCCTGATGGTCCATATGCATGGGACATACTATTAATGCTTTCATCTTACCCCGTATCTTAAATATTTCCTGCTGATTTAGCGAATTGTATTGTCCTTTCAAGTCTAAGCTGACCTTTCCACTCCCATCAACCATCTGGTCTTCCATATGTTTCCCGTAATTGCCCTCTCTTAGGTCTTCTTTTACATCTCAAATTGTTCTTTCAGCACATCCTCTGAATAACCCCTAGATTCTGTCACAAAGCTGGAGAAGAAGCAGTGCTTCTGCCTCCTTTTATGCTACCTCTGGATAAACTGACAGATACCTATTTCAGGATTGCCATCTTTATCTAAAATGCCTTTCTGTATTCCAGAGGTCTCAAATGGCTAGCTATCACACAGTCAGAAGAGAGCTACTGACTTCCATAATCTTTCCCTATTTTCCGTTACTCTGGACAAAGTTGGACTAACAAAATCAATAAGCAAATTAGAAAAACTTAGCAGCAAATGTTAATTAACCACTAAGAGATTCACTTCTTGTAATTGCTACAAAAAAATTAGATAAATCAATGAAGGCAAAAATTGTGATTTCTACCACTTCTCAATCTAAAAGTACTAGTTTATTATCTAATTATCTAGTATTTCTTTTCATTATCTTTATCTGTCATTCTTTCTAGTCATTGGCCATAGTTTGTTACTTTTACTTTTCCTTCAGATTTACCTTCTGCAAACTTATTACACATTTATGATGTACACGTGCCGTGTTTACAAACAGAACCCGCAGAACAGATCTGAACACCATTCCAACAACAACATTACCGAACTTCCTTAGCCAACTGCTGTACCTGAAAACCAGCACCAGCGTGCCATAAACGTAATGAGATCCCGTTTTATTATTTGTTACAGTTCAAAGGATTTTAGTCCATACAATGTTATCGCTTGGAGCTAAAACAAGCAACATTCCTGTATTACACAGCAGGTTAAAAGCACTCTGATACACCGTAGCTGCCTGTCTCTTATGTGTATGGTTGAGGGCAAGGACTTTAAGACATATCCCCTCAAACTTCCTACTCCCTCTTGAGTACAGAAAGTCAGAAATGATTGATAATCATTATATATTAGGAAGATTGTCCTTTATTGAACCTTTTCTTAAGGGTACAAACTATGTAAAACTTCAAGATTAGGTGTACAATACAATTTTACTGTTCAGTCTTAAATCCTCTCTGGACTTGGACAAGGAATTAGGAAACAGTTTATCTGTCAACAGAATAACAGATTTGAGAAAATCTGTTATTGGAAAAGTGGAAAGCCTAAGCTCTGCTGGAGAACTGACAAGTATTAAGAGTGAAACCGCTGCATTTCCACTTTTGAGAGAAATAACATCATTCTGAGGGTATTTTGACTTTGATGAGAAAGGAAAAGAAATCACTAATTTAAGTCATGGTGTTTTGAGATGCATGGAAGTCAGCTTATCAGTAAGTGTTTCCTGACTCCACGGCACATACTCGGATTACAGACTCTTGAACCATGTCAGTAGTAAGAACCTGGAGGTAGAGACATGTTACAGTAGCAGGACAACATTTAAATAATTGGTTTCAGTCAGAAAAGCAAGACAATAGCTCTTGTTAAATCAACTTGTTTTAACCACACAGTTTCTGAAGCCCCAATAAAAAAAATAATATAACATTTCAAGTCAGTATAATGCAATTTCTAACAAGAGATACTTTCCATTAGTAATACCAGAAATTAAAATTTAAATCATTACTTAAAACTAATTATTGAATCAAACAATTCAGTATGTTTTTTTCACCATTACTTTCCCCTTTGTGCTGTATTTTTCTTAAAATCTTAATGCAAATAGCCAATATAAATACTTCATATCATCAATAGTCTTTCACAAGATTTTTTTATTTTACTGTGTTTGTTTTACTTAGATTGGCATATTATGAACAAGCTACATATTTTAAATAGCCTTCTTTAAAACTTAAACATTCAAAAACAAGAAAGTGATGTAAAAAAACCCTACAACTAGTAAAATGAAATAAAGTATTCGACAGAGAGTCCATTTCAACAGTTACTTCAGTAGCATATTTCAACAAATACACTAAATATTGAAACACATTTCAATAGTATGTGTATTCAATGATTATACCTTTCAGAATTTTAAGGATTCACTCAGTCACAGTCTTGTAATTTAACCAACCCATTCCTGGCCTTTAAGAGCAATGAAGTTATGGTCTGAAACTTACATTAACCAAACCAAAATAGTGCTCATTGACTGGAAATTGTTCTGGACCAATCTCTTTCTCCAAAGCTGAGGCATTGGCGCCCTAAAAAAAAAAAAATCAAACCCAGCAAAATATTAGTGTGGCAATTATATACACAGTGAAGTTAAGTAGTTGAGGAAAAATAAAGTTTTTTGTCAAGGATAAATGATCAAAACCAACCAAAAAACCCCAAAACAACTGCAAAACAGTGACTAAAAATTACCTTAGAGATGTTTCCAAGTATGTTTTATTCAAAAACATCTGAAAATAAGTTATAGGTATTTCCATATATGTTCTGTTCAAAAACACCTCAAAGTTATATCATTTTCACATATTTTCAGGCAATTACACTGGTTTGATGTTCTGTACTTATTTTCAGAGTTGAATTACTATAATAACAATTGCACTAATTTAGGATTGCAAAGCAGGTGATACAAGGCCAAATGGTGAACTCCTTCTAACAAGTGTAATTTTCATACTGTAAAGCACATTTCAGAAGAAGTTAAGAGCTGCAGATTGTTCACAGGAAGCAAAGAGACTGGTGTGTTCCACCTACACTGAAAATGTAAGTTTTTCAAAGTGCTTTGCTAAATACCTTGAACTTTGTAAAATTAACACAATACAGCTGGTGATGGTGTGCACTACAAATGCTGCAGCCTTTGCCCGACAAATCTCTTGAGTCTGATCCTCAAAAAGAAGTCAGAGAAGGTAACTTTGGTTACTCTCTGGCCGTTGACTGAACTGATGTAGTAAACACTACAAATGAAAGCATTTAGGTTTTTTTTTTTTAATTTAGAGACAGAAAAACCTTTACTCTGGAAAATTCAGAGAACAAAAACCTCCTAACTTTCTATGAGCTCTTACACTGATTTCTTTCAGAGAAATGCAAATGTATCCAAATTTTTGCACACAACAAAACTGATATATCACCTCTATCAGAGTAATACATGAGCATGAATATTCCAGCAGGTCTAAGTGTAGCTGAAAATAGCACATAATATACAGCAAAGAATCTTCAAAACAGGTGCAACTCTATCCCAAGAAGTTCTATCTTTACACCAAAGATATAGCAAATAGCCATTACACAGGATATTACAACAATTAAATTATATCAAAATCACAGACTGCACTAAAAACAGGACACCGGATTGCACTCATTAACTACTGACAGGGAGAAGTGGAACAGAATTAAACTTAGAACTGTATCAAAATGTATACAATTAAAATGAAACAATGATGTGGTATCTGCCATGGTATGATCTTGGTAGGGGCAGAACTTTATGCAAACTACCTTAGTGGTTCTGAAACTGGAAGCACATGCTCAAAGGCCCACTAGGAGATCACAACTTTAACTAGGAGAGAGCAAAAGACAGCAAAACTCCTCACTTGGGTCACTACAGCTCTGCTCCATTCACAGCACAGCTCCAGCTGCTTTCTTCAGTCACGTCCCCTCCAATTACCCAGTATGATAAAGCCTCTCCTCTACTGGGGATTTAGCTGCAGCGCTTATTACTTTAGAAGCTGTTCTCAAATGGAGATTATGGTGGTAAGGAAAAGGGGTATAAACCCTCATTCAAGATTAAAGCACTCTGTGACTTCTGAATATTTAGTTTTGCAGCCTTACTGAAATGCACCCACAAGCTCTGGCAAGGTGAGTATTACAAATAAACTAGGAAAAAGAAGGAACTGTGGGGGCCTTTTATGCTATTATTAAAATCTCTATTTCTTTAAAAATAAATTCAAGAGCAGGCTTAAGGAAATGCTTTCTTCTTTCGAAACTAGGGTGGAGTAGTTGCTTTATTCTATCTTTGAAAGGAAAATATTATGATATAAACATTGATGCTTCTATTTGTACAGACCTGAATACTGTATTTAGTTTTCCAGCACAATAAAGATCCGACTTGGCAATAAGAAAGACATGCTAAAACACTACAAGATCGTTACGGTTTTCCAATTATTCAAAAGATGCTTCATTCAAGGCTTAGACTCTCACATGATTTCCTTCAAAGCACGGCATTGTCTGTGTTTGAACGCAGATGTTTATGAATGTTAATACAAACCAGTGTGGATGTTTTACACAAATATAAAAACTCTCAAGCTGCTCCGGCTTCCCTTTACAGCTCTCTTTTTGTCTATTATAGAGGATGTTATTCCTCCCTCCAAAGTAATCATTTATACCATGCACAGTGTATTGGTTGCAGAGAGCAAAAACACTGAAAGAGTACACTAAAATGCATTTCACAGCTGACCCATAAAAGCTATTTTAAAGCCTAACTATCCCTTGCTGCAAAGTGTTTCCCAGTCATGATTACAGTACACATTATCAGTCCCAGCTGACTCTTCCATTTTGAGGATACAGATGCAGTGGGGTAGCACTGCAACACCACCAATTGTTATGGTACTGTGTCACCTTTTGGACACAAGGACAGCAAAGGTTTAAGGCACAAGTGGAGTGTATCTCTTTTCATCAGCCAAGTTGGACTTGCTGAACTTGGGAACCAGACTTGGGGAATTTTGGGCTGTGCTGTATGCTGCAGAGTAGAGAATTTATTCCTCTGCCACTGAAGTGGGATGTGGGGAAATCCCAAAATAAACCTCTCTTTTTGGGGGGACTCACTGAATAACACATACAGCAGATGTTCAGTTCCCACACTGCAACCTGGCTTCAATATTATACAGGGGACAGAAAAGAACATCATCAAGTTTGGTCAGCACATCCACCTCCAATTTCCCTTATCCTTCTGAGGGGAAGCACACAAGGTCATTACCCAGAAACGGGAAGGAACAGAGGCACAACAGATGTCCAAAAAGCTAATAACATTGCAATGGTACTGGGATTTACCAGTTTTTGCATCGTATTAGTATAAAAGCTACACAACCAAGCACTGCCTTACATTAACCCCTTTCCAGCACAGAGAGAATTGCGCAGGCAGAGGGAACATTCATTTCTCATAGTAAATGAAATACAGCTTTACACAATGGAAAATTCAGCAACTAAGGTGTGTTTACAAGAACACAATATGAAATCAAGACTTGCTTAACTTTTATTTGTTACTGAAAATTATCCTGGAAATAATTTTACACAGATTACAGTTACACAGTCAATGATTGTACAAGAATCTTCACAAACCTAATGGAAGTTAGGTGTAAAACTGAACTCCTGTACACTTCGTCCTGTGTTTAGCTTCGAACTGATACGAGACAAATCATGAGTAACCTTTATTTAATCCTATTTAAATCAGCTGAACAGTTATTGCTTTATCTCCCCCATCCATTTAAAGAAAAAAGCTATACTGTTAGATTTATCAAACATCCCCTTAAATGGTAATTTCTTAATAAAGGGCAAGAATCCATATTTCCCATGGAAGTCCCTTAATTAAGTTTCTCAACTTTTACTTTCAAAAGACCTCGTGGTTTTTACAAATCAACACATTTAACATTAACCAAAGGAGGGTTTTATTTCAGTTTAGTGGAACCAAAGCCCAGAAAGCACAGTAGGATAGGAAAGTATATTATCTTTTAATTGAATACGTTTGTATTTTCCTGATTTTCAAGTTTTACAAATATACATTCTCTCAAAGTTCTGAAATAAACTAAAAACACCACAGATAGTGTTCATTTCAATTGAAAAGGGCAGAAAAAAAATAAGTGTAGACATACAATGTGTTTATTTGTTTAGTTTTTCACTTGCTAAAACAATAATATCATTAAATCCCATTTCCGCTTTTATTATTGCTTTTCCTCGCAGCCTCAGAGGCCACACTGTTGTAGTGTTACACGTTGAACTAGTCCTCCTGAGACACACCAACAGCTGACACATGGATAAGCTAACTGGAGCCCATCTGTAAAACAAATCAGTTGGCACTTAAGATCTGACAGACACACTTAGGGCTTCAGAGCATTTTTGCCAGTTTAGTTATAGGCTGGTTTTGTGATTGAACACCAGCTGCAGCTGAACTGTGTTGTCTGATTTAGTTTCCTCCAAAAGGCACCTAATTTGTGCACTCCGAGACCACTCCCAAGATGCAAACCAAAGCACGGTAAATTGGGATGCCACTCTATATTAAAAATACTGTCTAAAAACATGTCAGCAAGCAGGCAAACAACTGCAGTTTTGAAGTCCTACCTTGTCATTACCCTCCAACCTAGCAGGCAGGATTTCCCTTACAAAGGCTCGGTTCAACCAGCCTAATGTGCTTGGAAGCTTACACATCACGTTGGCGTGGGATAGGGGCGGTTGAGCTATCCCTTTCTAGAAAAAATGTTACCCAATAGCTCGGTGGGTCATCTTTTCACTAGTTCAACAGCTTTATACCCTAGTTTCACTAAGCTGTAGATTTCCTGAGTAACCCTAAAATTTCGGCTTTAAAACAAATTTCTTACCTCAAAACTTACATTTGTCATCAAAATCCTAAAGGTTCATTTCTCCCTTCACACACGCACTAGGCTAGATTCTTCCCTACAGTGCTCTCCACCTCGCTCAAAAAGCCAGGAACAATACAGATTGAAGGTGACTCATATAACTAAGCCATGTTGCACAGGTATATATAAGCAAAATTTTTAAAACACGACCTTAGCTATAGGTAAATGAACAACACCACCACCACACAACACAGAACTATTACTCTTCCTCGTGCCAGAGAGGCATTACAAGTAAAGGGGAAACCCAGTAATCAGGCATAATGATGTTTTCCTGAACAAGAGTAAAATTAATGTAATTATTTATAATTTGCAAAAATAAATCTCAGTATGGAAGCACTCTCTTACTAGTGCTGTCACTTTTTTTTTTTTGCTATTATAAGATTCTTCCTTGTCCGTGCCACTAGTGAAGGTATACAGGATTTCATAGCCTAATGCACTAATTAATGCAGTGACTGAGGGAATCTTCTGTTCAAGAAATGCATAATTCTGCTCTCCCAGTTATGTTTTATCAGAATATCTGAATTCATACTTTTCTGTGTATTTATATGCATCAGGATTAAGAGCAAAGAGAACAGCTATATTAAATCAGTTTATATCTGTTGCTTCAGTTGCGAACAAAATTGAACTGCAATTCTTTTGATACTGTTTCTAGCCAGGAGACAGAAATATGATGAGCGGGATTCAATAATCCTCACTGTTCATATCTTTGCAAAAGAACATGAGTTATTAATACAGGAAATACCTGGATAATTTCAGTTAGTATTTTTAAAATACTTACAAATAGTGTTATTTTATTAATTAATCAGTCTAAGCCATAGTCCTGTATATTCTTATTCTTTGCAGCTAAGACTAAAGGGTTTTTATTGAGTATGAAGTGAAAACATCTCTGCCTGGGTAAGGAAAATTATACCAAAGCACAAAATTATTTTCTCTTCACAATTGGGATGTCTATCAAACCCATCTTCTTGAGCCCCACTGAGCATGCACAACGTATTTTCCTCCAGAGCAATCAGAATTTCAGAAAAATTAGACTTACTTAACTACCCAAAATGCAGGGCGGGTGGGGAAAACACGTTTGCTCAATCGCTGTTGTTGATAACTGCATGCTGTGGTGTGTTTCACATGCTTTTATTAACCCACATAATTCCAGTTTCAGAAAACTAATATATTGCTTTTATAACTTTCCATCTTCATGGAATCATAAAAAGAATTTGGGTTTATGAAAAATGGTAAAAATGTTTTCCAGTTCTGGTCTACCTATGTTAGTACAACATTCTGGTTTTACACTACAAAAAAGATCTAGATTTCTTTTTCCCCTCAACTGAAAGATCAGGTATACCTTACCGAAATAATTTGTCAAAAGCATTTAACTTTGGCAATCTTCCTAAGCTATGAAAACAAAAGTTACCCCCTACACATGGCTTTTATACACCTCTTTCCCCCAACAAAATTGAAGAGAAAAGCCCATTTTGCCACATTTCGACAGAAACATTCATAGAAGTTTTAATGCAAATTAGTTGTTTCAAGAATGTAAAAAGTAAATACAAAGACTACATAACCGACTAATCTAAATAGTCAAGTCTTGTCTCGTAATACGATCAGTTGTTCCCACTGACACAGCTAGAAAATTCTGGTGGCAAGACTAGAGTCCAAACTCATATTTCATTGGTTTTTTGTGCTTAGAACTTGCAAGATGAATGTACGCATACATGGTAAAAAGAAAAAATGAATATTTACATAAATAAAATTATCCAACTAAGTAATATGTCAACTAAATAATTCTCTGTGCTGGTATAAATACTGCTTACAGCTACACAATTTCAGAATTTTTTTGTGTCTCATATTTGATATCTGTTTTATATTAGAGTCAAACTCCTGTTTTGATGAAAATTTAAAACAAATTTGTCCAAATTAGTTAGTATACTAAGCAGTGTCACTAACCCAGTATTTTAAAGAGTAAATATAGACTAATCTTTTATTATCATACTGTAGCATGTTACATCTACAAAAACGATGACAAAAGTCACAATCATGCTTGAATCTTAGTGTCATGTTTATCATGAAATAGTCTCCTGATAAGAACTCCGAGAGATGAGTGAACATCCCTACTGTGGTGTAAGCTCTTACCTCAACTGTCTAACAAATACTTCTCCAAAATTTCCTGTGCTTGCAACAGAGCCACCACAACAGAACACGTGCCTGAACACTCCAGTCCAGGGAGCACGGCAGATTCAGGTCATCATGCCAGAGTGAACTGCAGTGGCCGAGACACCACACATGTTCCTTCTTGCCGACTGTGCTACATGAGCAAGTCAGACAGCTGGATAAAGGAATACCACAACACTGCTGTTTTCTCTCTGTGTTGTGTTAGTCCTTTGTTCCTCTGCTGGTTTTTTTCTGTCACCTCCTCATTTTGAAGCTGTTTTCCCACAACTTTTCTTTCCTTGCTCTAACTCAGTTCTCATTTCTTCCAGCACGGCTCGCCTGTATACTTTCCTGTGGAATCTGTTAACCTGATCATCAATTAATGTCTAAGTATTATAATCTGTGCTTCAGGGGAGACGATGCAATTAGAAGGAACAGGAGTGAGTACATCATAGTCAGTTCTGGCTGGATGCAGACTCTGGCAAACGTCAATTTACATTAAGTGCAGATTTCACAATCAGGTTTGAAAACCCTGTTGTAAACGAACAATTCCTTAAGCAGTAATAAAGCCCATATATGCACATGTCTCTCACAGTTAGCTAGAAGGTTTTCCTGGGGGCTTTTATAAAGCCTCTCTGCTACAATATCCAAGGTAGGTGCACTGCAACCTTCCCTCAGCTGGGCACTTCCAGGGTATGTTTCCTCTAAGGTGCCTTTTTCCACACATGCTTGTTTGAATTCTAGTACCTCTGAAAGCTCTTCACCCTTATGAAATGTGACTGAAACAGGCAAAGGGGTACTCCTGACAGTACCCTTAGAGAGGAGACAGGTAGGGAAAGGACAGCAGCCAGCCATTCAACAAGACTCTGCACGCCTTAAACCTTTCAAAATCCAAATAAAAATGTGGATTGTAGGATACAGAGAGTTCTCCTGCAGAACACACTGTTACATCATGCAATCTAGATGTCAGCATTGGGGGGCTCAATCGATCACTGAAGACATTCAGCGACAGACCTTGTGTGCAAGGTGCTCAACTGGCAGATGGAGAAGAGAATACATAGACAAATACCCAAAACATGGAAGAAGATTTTCATGTCTAATGCTACAGCTTCTAGATTAGCATCGCTTTTAAATATCATCACACTTTTTCAGGTTGTGCCAACATAATCAACCACTTTCTAGAAGAAACACTGAAAAACAAGTACTACTACCATTACAACTTCCTTCTGTATGTCTGAGACTGACGTTTTTGAGGCTTTTCATAGCTTTTAAGCTACAAAGATAACTTCTATCTTCTCTTTGCTTCAGCTACTGAAAGATGTTACACCTTTCAACTACTACCAAATGTCTCCAGGATTCTAGACAACAAAAGCAAAAGTCAGAAGTACTAGATGCAATCTGTATTTTATGGTGAGTACAGCATGGGGCTCATCTTCGTTGCAGTTAGCCTGGGTTACTTTATCCCTCCTGAGCCATACATAAAACCCCTATATAGTTCAGTCAGGTAAGACTTTGACTGCAGTTTAACTCATGGATGAGGGTAAAAGACCAAGTTCTACTTTCACTGCAAAGATATTAAAAATAATTTAAGAAAATAGACCACACAATTTTAACCTCATCCATTTTGCAACAAGAACAGTGGCTAAGCCACTCAAGGGCAAAGGCATTTCCAGTGTTTTTCCATGATCTCCAGCCTTCTAATTAAGCCTCACTACAGCACAAGGAACCATGGGAGTGCTGATATAGAGGAAAGAGTTTTAAGGAAGCTGAAAGGCAATACAACACTAGGACACATTACTACAGAAAGAGCTCTGTATGGTATGAACACCAGAGTATAGATCAGTGAACTAATGGAGCACACAAACGAACCAATCCCACAGACAGGATGTCCCCTTGGAAGATCATCCCAAAAAATACCACAGGTAAACTAAATGCTGGTTATTGCTCTTCACTGCACCCACCTGCTAGTACTGTAAAACGTAATATATGGCTTTCTAATATTCAGAGCTTGAACAACAAGGGTAAGATGCATAAAATATAAATGAGTCAGCAGAAGCCAAATTTGAATTCAGATTAAAAAAAAAGAAGTCATAAAATGCAGAACTGTGAAGGAAGAACCACTTCAATATAGTTCTAGATTGCTCTGTTACAGATTATGAGTGTAGATGCATGCTAGGTTTGTGTAGGCACAAACTGTCTCTTGACAAAAATTGCCTGTTACTGGTTTTGTACTAAGCAATCACAAAAAGAGAAGAAACAGTCTGAGATTTCTTGTAAGAGGCATGGGGAAAGGCAAGAAAAACTTGTAAGAATTCTTAGGTAGTTGTCTGGCACTTTATCAAAGAGTATGTTGACACAAAGAAGCATTGCCAGAAAAAAAAATAGTATTACTCAGCAATTATAATCCTTCTCAGTTTTTCAAAACAGATGCTTAAACATGAGTATTTGACTCTTGCTAAAATTAAAAAGATCTGCCAGACCACAACGACACTATTCTAAACAACTCCACAGTAAACACCAAGTGCTCCTTCACACTATCTTTACTGATATATTTTTAAGCACCATCTTATATTAACTGTTGAAAAGCTTTTACAGTAGGTGTCCTATGCTAGGTGTCCCATGTCACAGTAATATTAAAGCTCATGGATCACAAAAAGGCCCAGGGAAAATCTTATGCCTGGAGTTTATCCACCTCAGTGCACATGATAATGATTGGACAGATAATATCTAATTGCCATCAGAATTTCAGCTTTATGGATATAGACACTTTAGTTAGTAATAAGAAGATTTTTAGCTGAAAATTTTGTTTCAAGATTGACCTAAATCTCAGTGACATAACATCATTTCTAATAAACACACACAGAGAATAATGTTAAACTATTTGCTTGGCCAGTCCAGACCTGCAGTTTCTGTGCAGTCCAGAAGCAGAGCAGTGAGGTCTCATACTTGACCGAAATCAAGAGCCCAGCACTGAATTTATGTTGACACAAAGGCTAGCGGCCAGCTCTGGGTGAAGAGATGTCAGCTAGAATTGCAATAAAATGAGATTGCCCTAGCAATCAGGGATCAATCACACTGATTCCTCAACAACCTAACCTAAAACCTGACTACTTCAGAGACTGAAAACTGAAGTACGTGGTACACGTCCTACAAATCTGGCCACATAAAGGTGACGGCTGATAAATTCAAGAAGTCAGACTCTTCAAGTCTCAACTAAAAGATTTAATCTCCCATGTCACAAAAACCTTTACTCCAGTGACCAACCACCACTTGAACAATCCCATCCTATGGGCTTACAGATATTCATGCAAAATTTTCATGGGCCACCTCTGAAACATCTGTTTGAGATGATAAAGCCTCTTTGCTGCAAGATTCATGAAAACCATAAATCAGTTTCCAATAATATGAAATGTAAGCATTTCCCACTGTTTGATGTCATGAGACATTATAAAGGCAATTCAGCAAATTAACAGAGTAGATGACAGAGTGCATTCTTCCCCTTATCCATCTCTTCCCTGCCTCCGTGGAAATCGACTTGGTAACAAGAACTTTCATATGGCCATGGAATAGGTAGAAGAGAGCTTCTGCTATGAACCATCAGCACATGTCTTCCATAAGTAGGAACTTCTGACTAAGGATATTTCCTTCCTTAAATTCATCATTCCTCCATCAGCGAACCTACTGAGCTCCCCACTTCTCTTAAAAATAACCCAAAAGAGCCTTATCACATCTATGCATCTGCTTATGGCTCTAATTTATCACGAAAGAGAGAGTAATGAAAAAGCAATCACCGGGAGAAGCCTCCTACCAGGACCTGGATCGATGCAAACAAGTCAGATCACACGCCAACGCGCGGAGCGCGCCGGGCCGCGCCGATCGGGCGGCATGGGATGCTCGCACTTGTCAGGGTAACCAGCGGAGCATCCGCCCGCCGATGGGCGAGTACAGCCCCAGCACGGGAGCACAGCCCTCGGAGGGCAGGGACGCTACGGAGTGTTTCGGGAGGAGGAGGGCGCTTCCAGAAACCCGACCGTAACCACCACACACCTGCCACAGGCAGCCCCAAACCGGAGGCGATGCCCTCGAGCGCTGCCCCCCGCTTTCGGAACGCTTTGGGGAAGGCTGTGCTCGGTCACCCCGCGCTCCTGTCCCGTGCGCAGCCGGGACCCCGCTTCGCCGCCCGCCCAGCCCAACCCCCGCAGCGCCCGCATCCAGGTTGAGTCTCCCAAAGCCGATTAACCCCGCTCGGCTCCTGATCGTCACCCACGGCAGCGCTCCCGCTCCGCGGCCCGACGGGACGCACCG
>WBMZ01005918.1:0-117715 GCA_013400975.1 Atrichornis clamosus
CCCCGCCATAAATTACATGCGTTCTATAGGGAAAACGCCTTCTAGTCCCGCACTGCCTGGACCTGTTGCCGCTAACCGTGCGACGGGGAAATGCGCTCGCTCTGATCGCTCCTGTCTGCTGCGGCAGTGGCGGCTTCCCCCACAACGGGAGACGAGGAGGTGAACCCACCAGCACGGGCCCTTTGCGCGCCGCCCGCCCAGGCGCGGAGCCGCTGCCCAGCGCGGTGCCCCGCGGTGCGGCGCGGGCGGCTGCGCTGCCGGCGGGGGCGGCCGCGGGGTCAGGCCGAGGGACTCCCCGGACTATCCCAGTGCTGCCCTCCACCGCCGCGATCACATCGCCCCTTCCAGCACTGATAATTACTTTTCTGATGAGGCCCTTTTGTTTCTGCCTGTGCTGCCTTTTTGGAGCCGAGTTTGGAATCTCTAGTTTAAAAAGCTAGAGCTTAGCCTGGAAATAGAACTCCAAATATATTTGTATATACACCAAGGCTCCTGTCAGGGCTGAGCGCCGGTCTCTGTATCATAAGAGATAATTGATTTCTATCCTGCACAGACAGGCTTAAAAATGAAATTTCTTTTGCTGAGGCAACTGACCTTGATCTGCTGGTGGAAAAAAAGATGGTTTAGGTCTGCTTCTTCCCTCCCCCTCCCCCTCCTCCCATGTTTCAAAGCTTGGAAAACTTTATTTAAAAATAATTTTATAGCTGATCTTTATAACGAAAAAAGTTTAAGCTCATATTTATCTATTTGTCTCAAGATTTATCCACACATAAGGTAATATCCTAAACCATGAGAAGATAAACTAGGCGTAGTTTACACTGAGAAATCTTGATAGGGGTTGTGTACATATGCATGTCTGTTCATTGCACGTAAGAATGTGTTAATCTGTATTAATGTATAAGGTTGCATATCTATGTAATAATATACTCCATTAATATGTGAATAAACTCTAGACATTAATAATAATCTGGCATGAGAAGTTTTAATGGGTTTCCCCACAATACAGACTAACACAACTCCTGCTGCAGATAATTCTTCCCTTTCATCCTTTATATAAGACAAGTTTGAGAGCTGACCTTTAAACTACCCACATGGACAAGTAGCTTGAGGCATTTTGTCAGCAGTGAAGGTTTCCCTCAGGAGACCACAAGCATCATCGTTTCTTTGCCTCATGTATTTTGGTATTTAAAATCAGACTAACTGGAAAAAATGGCATATAGAAATAAATACTGCCCCTTTTGTAGATAGCTCATTTGCAGTATAAGCACAGGAAGAGTGGGAAGAAAATTGATAAAAGTAGAGAGAAAGAGCACTGATATAAGAAAATAACCTATGGCATGTCTTGAAGTCCTCACGCAGCTCAAAATGTTCACTTCTGTGGAAGCTTTGCCTGCATAATTGCTGGCCAAAATCCTAATCCAAACTTTTAAAGATAGAATATGCTATCTTTGTTAATCATATGAAAATGCTGCTACTATTATTACTACAAAACATAAAAATTAATTTTGCCAAGCTCCTGAGCCCTAATTATGGTACTGTGAACTGCCTGAGGACATACATTAAAATTAAGATGGCAGTAAGTATTCTACAAGCTGAAAAAACTCACAGTTGGAAACTACAAGTAGATTATTTTTCCTCTTATATAACCCCTTTTTTTTTAGTTAATGAAACAGTTGTTTCTGTTAAATAATCATAGCTAATGCTTATAAAAATTGCATAGTGTCCCAGATGACATTAAGACAAGAGGCTGATTAGAGGAAAAATAAAGCTAGTCAAGTATCTTTGTATTGCCTCAGAATCTGTTAGAAGAAAAAAATCATGGCACTTCCATAAAGAAATTTATAAGTCCATATGATGACCATCATCTGGAAGGTAGGATGTACTGATAAGATTTTGTGAATTTTAGCTGCCTCTTTGATCATATGACTGTAAACCTAAAAGCAGGTGTCAACAACCAGTAGAGCCCACTCATACTCCAGCTCCAGGCTGCTTTTGTTTGCTCTCCGAGAGAGATCCACTGCTTTTAATATCAGTGGATTCTGATTTGCATTCATGGAAGCTGGGTGATGCACTCCTTGCTGGGAGGAAGCTGTGACATGTCACTGGTTTATAACAAAAGCTAACTTATCACCAGGTGAGTGAATGCACGTAGTGCATCTTGCAAAGCAGGCGCTCCCTGACAAGGGCAACTCTCAGCCTCTGTGGTGGGAAGCAGTAGGTGTCCCTGGCCTGAGGACCTGGTGGGTTGAGGGCTGCAGAGGCTGTGACAGACCCTCACAAGCCCACCTGCTCTGCCTTGGTTGGAAAGGAAAAACTGATGGAGATGCTGGGAGGGACTGGACAAAAGTGAAAGGCTAGGGATGGGATTTACTCTTAGGAGCACATGACCTTGCTGCTGATTGTGCTTATACCCTGGGAGGATGGCTTTTTCTCCTAAAGAACGACTCTCCAGTGCAAATAAGAACAGAATCCAGCTCCTTCCTGTTTGATTCCCCACCTCCAAGCAGAGGCCCTCAGTTTGCTGCTGGTTGCATTTAACCCTTACAGGCACATGGTGATCAGTTTACGAGGCTGAGTTAGATGTGCTCACCATGAGCTCTGGCTGAACACTCAAGAACAGAATCCTCCCCGACTCAGAGCACACAGGATTTTGGAAAGCTTCACAAGATTTAGACCTGCTTTTTTTCTGGGCCATGCTTTTTGGAGCTGTCCTGGTATATTTGTGACACAGCACATGTATAAGTGATATGGTGACAAGAGTCTCTTCTACTCCCACCAATCTGTTTTCTCATATCCACGTGATTTCAGGACTCAGACCTGCCAGTCTTTTGGAACCATGAAAATGGAATTTAGTTGGTCTCAATGTCACAGTCTAATTTTCTCTCCCCATAGGGTTGTATCCTTTCACCCTGAGAAACCTTATCTGAGTGACCACTCCTCAGACCCATGAGATGTATAATTATTTTACTATCCCATACTGAAGGCTCAGGAGAGGGAACCAGACTCCCTCCCTGGCAGTCAGAAAGAGCAACAGTTAGAGCAAGGCCTGGCAAGGAAGCCTTTTCCATGCCAGCTTTTCCATGTGTTTCTGGGTGCAGAGATGTGCAGAGGAGCACCCCCTCACATGCAGGGAAGCAGGGGGCTCTGGGGGGGCATCTGACTGAAACGCAGCCAGGTCCTAGGTAGGAACCCTTCCCTGTGAGAAGCAGGAGCTCCACCCAGAAGATAAAGATCAGCTATGTTTGATGCTATTTCCTGCAGCTGTTGCTGTGCCCTCAATCCCCACGGTTCCAAAGCCTCCCTTGATGGCAAGGTGCCCATATCACACCCAGCATTAGGGTGAACTCCTTGCCTGCCATGTGATGACGCACTTTGGGACAAGAGGAGGAGAGTGTGCCCTGGCTCAGCACGCGGGCCAAAGATCCCTTCTTTCATCCCTGCCAGGAACTGCTGTGCTGAGGCATAACTTTGCAAGATGCTGGGCTGTGGAACCCGCAGTGCTGCTGGGCTGGCTTGTGAAGAGCCTTCTGCTCCATGAAGGAGAGGTTTCCCTCGGTAAGCCTTCTCCAGCCCTGCTTGGCCCCCGTCTCAGCCTGGGCACAGACTGACAGGACAGGCGATTCTCTTGCTCCAGCAAAGGAAAGACACCTTTCTCCAGGTGTGTGGTGAGAGACGGAATGGCCTGAGATAGGAAATGTGAGGAGAAGGGCAGGGAGGTGGTGGGGACATGCACCCACTGGGGCTCACCCACAACCACCAGAGCCTGGGACAGCCAGGGCAGCCAGGACAGCTGGCTGCACAATGCCCCTTGTGCCTGCAAGCCAGAGCAACCCATGCCTGACGGCTTTCTGACAGGTAGCGGTTGCTGTTTTCATATGCTACTGAAAGGATTCACTTCTTTGCTGTTCTGCAGTCCTAACTGACTTTTATTATCCAGCCCATCCCCACTGAATGACATATCTTAATTTTTAGCTACAATAAAGAGTCTGCATTTACAGAAACTAGAGTGTTACAGAAAAAATATAAAAACATTCAAGGTTTTCTTCAACAAGAATAATCAGGCCAGAAGCAATTTATATCTAATTTTTGCAAATGTTTGTACACTCACACACACAATTTCACAGTTACTATCAATTGCAATAGATAAAGATACTGTTAATTATCCAATTATATATATTTGATGATTGCATTATCTCTAGAGGAAACTGTTATTTTATGAATCATCATCTGTTTTCCTACATTTCTACATGGTATTGTAAAATTCTATTTCACCTAAGTAAGTGTGCAAATTAATGGCTTGCCCAATTGTAATGATTTTTTCAGTTTGGACAGCTGCAAACCTAATATATTTATGCAGGGTCTTCAAAACAATTAGAAAACTGTTACTTACCAACAGATGTAAGTCCATGTTTTATAGATTCCTGTATGATGGCTGTGTGGGAACCAG
Source organism: Atrichornis clamosus (assembly GCA_013400975.1). NCBI lineage: Eukaryota > Metazoa > Chordata > Aves > Passeriformes > Menuridae > Atrichornis > Atrichornis clamosus. The sequence goes on from WBMZ01005918.1 coordinate 4,448, forward strand.
AAGACATTATTAGGTGTAAATATACTGTACCCTTGGGTACAAGGAGTACAGCATTGAGTACAGAAGACGCGCAGCCTGTAAACTTTTCTGGCCTTGAGACCCAGGCTATAATAGCCTTCAGTGAAAGTCGGCGTGATGAACAACAACAACAAAAAATTATCCAAGAATTCAGAAAGTAACAAGCATGTCTTCGAGTGGACTCTGTACTTTTTCCAGCATTAGTGACCTGCTGTAAACCATGTATCCCATTTCATGATAGTCTCTAATCAGAAGAATTGGAACTTGTGATAGGTTTGGCACCATCACGTGATTTAGTACAGCTTGATAAGAGACCCTGTTATAAAGTGACAGCAAAAGAGATAAGAACTGTTGGCAGATAATGGCAGAGAAATGATTAACCTAGAGTGGAGAGGTGCTATGAAGCCCAGAGAGTGGAAGATTGTAAAGTTGTGGGGTCATAAGATCATACTGAGTGGATGAAAAGCCATACCAACATAAGTGTAATGACTCTTAACTCAGACTTGTGACCTGTCTTCTTGATGTCATCACCTCTTTGCACAGTGGACAGCAAGCACGGTTGTTTCAGCTTCTGTAAACACTCTTTGGACGGCAAAACAATCAAGCATTAATTCCTTAAGGGAGGCTTCTGAATGTGCTGGGGATTCTACACACTGACTAACAGCACCAGCAAATCTCTGCTGATAGTTTGTCAGACAAAATCATTTTATTGCCCCAGTCCTCAGGCTAGAGACTAGCTCGAGGTTGTAGCCATTTAGTTGAAAGCATACACTACTTTCTCACTGAAGGGCTTTACAACATGGTTAAACATTGATATCCTGGGATTATGATACGCAGACAGAACTGTGCTCACCACTAAGGCTGCGGGGTACAATACCTATTCACAGCACGTCAGATGGCTGGCAAGGGTTTTGCTTTAAATAAGTTTTACAAAAGTGGGCAGCTGTGCAGATGGCTGGGTGATGTTTCAGCTCAGCTGTGAGTGGGTCAGGTTCTGCTTTCACCCCCACCAGAGGAAAGGCAGGGGCACAGCAGCTCCCAGCCTGAGGGCAGAGTGCCTTCTTGCACTGCAGTGCCACCGACAGCCTCTGCAGCTCTAGCCCAATAGATTCAGCTCTAGCCCAGTAGATTAAGTCTGCATACACTTTGTGAGATCAGACTCAAGCCTGAATAATCAGATGATATTTTATATTTCAAGTCTCTTGAAAAATAGAGTGAAGCTATCCCACTGTGGGCTAGATCTGAAGCCTCTTGAAGACTGTGGGAGTGTTTCTTTCTCTTTAAACTTGCAGAGGGCTGCAAAGCAGCACATGCTTTTTTATATAGTTTGTCACGATGGTTAGACTTTGGTGATACAGGGGAAGACAGATTAGTTCATACACATACCTAACTGCTTCTCTTGGCTAGGATGAGAGCTTGATAGCTGATCTGAAAATGGGGTTGGTGTGGTGAACCATGCAGTAATTGGGCCTTACAGCCAGGAATCCTGAATTATCACTTGGTCTGTGCAGCACTGCTCTCCTCTAGAGCCCCTGTTAGTAAGGAGGACAGGCTGTAGAGGGAAGGTCTGATTTTCCAAAGTAAGGATGACAGGCTTCCCTGTAGAGAGAAGATCTGATTTCCCAATTTTTTATCTTCATATTTATCACAGGAAAAAATTAATTTACAAATCTGGATAAACAGGTACTGTGAGTGTTTTTGCAGGGTCACTGATATTTTTTATATGTTTAGACAGAGTGAAAGCTGGAAGTCAGATTTTACAACAGATTTCATATAAACCTAAATAATTGGACTGAGTGTCTCTTAATTCATTTCGTCATTAAATAGATTTTCAATTCTATTCATAAAAAGTGAATGGAAACATTTATTCCATCAGAAAAGACGTGTCTTTGGGGACTGGGGATAAAATAAAGGAGAAATGCTGCAAATGCTGTGGTTAGAAACTTTCCATTGTATCATCAGAGACATTGCTGGAGTGCTGTTGGCCCGTCTTCAAGAGCCTCTATAAAGGAATCTGCCGTATGTGGGGGAGAGAGATCTTAAATCATAGGAAATATAAAGAAACTTCATACTTTTGGCTTCAAACACTGTAATTGCTTTACTTTTTTGCATCAGTATCTAATGTCAGGGTCACTGAAAAATGTTCTATTTTTCCCTTTCTGATACTTTGTCTCCACAGATAGAGGAATGTATGCCAGGTGCACAACCAGACAGACTTTCTTTGCCTTTCTTTATACCCAGTCCAGTAGGGGAAAAGAAACTCATAGGGAAACTCCAGGACAACCCGTATCAGCCTGTGATGCAGCAGCTCGATGTGTTTAGCAGGGATACATTTGGACTCCAGCTGAAACAAATACATAAGGTTGTGCGTAATGAGGCATTCGAGTTGTACCACTGAAGCTAAGTACCTGAGTTCATGGCTGATTACTTTGCTTGATCAGGAATTTTGAACTGTAGCTTTTCACGTGTGAGTCCCTGGTAAGGCAGCCACTGACCTTACTTGGAACAGCTTTTCCTAACTGTGGGTGAAGCATCACAGACTCATCTTGTATCTCTGTGTTTTTCAGTACTTCCCTGCCATCCTCTTTTTCTTTCCTTCCCCTGTTTTCATCCTGAGAGCGTGAGACAAGGTAATTTTGTCATTTCAAACATGCTTTTCTGTCTCAGGTCTTTCAGGAAGATAATTAATTTATAAACTTTTGGTGTCTTTTTTTATTTAGTCAGTTCTTGTGTGATGAAATTGTCCCTTGTTTGTCCCTCTGACATATGTCCCTCAAAGAAATGGTACCTGATTTCAAAAGCTTGGCAAAAATCCCTTCTTTGACTCTTGCACACCAAATTATTTTGCAACCATTTACCACAAAAATGGAGTCAGATGGAATTTTTCCTCTTGTGGGCATTTCCACAGGTGGCATTTCATTTGATCATGTAAGAATATTAAGAAACAAGTTCTGAAAATGGGCTGATGAATTAAAAGTGACTTTTTAAGAGTTTTAATCCCTGACTTGTATATCTTGGTGTAAATTTAGTAAGTTCAGTCTTGATGTTGTGATTTTCCTGTAACACCTTGGATATTGCTTATCTGAATTCAATATGTTGCTTTCTACGCCATCTCAAGGTACTGTAGTTTTTGTTAACCATATGTCCCAGAAAAGGTGTGTGTTCAGCACAACACACATCAAATGATCCTCATTCTACTGAAAGTTCAGGGCAAATGTGGCATTGATCCTGGCATGGTTCCTACCAGGCATGAGCCCTCTGGTCCTGAGAGCAGTCCAGTTGGTTTCAGCTGGAGCTTTGCTTAGATTTGCAAACTCTCTTCTTTGATCTCGAAATCACTCTTTTAAAACTTTTCTCCATTTCAGTCATTCCAATATTCCTCCTGATCTATCACAGACATTTAAAATTCTTTTGGATGCTTCAGTGTATTTTCTCCACCTTCATGAATTTTATATTATTTCACATGTGTAAAACCAAAGCATTAAAATACAGTTTTATGCCTTTTCCCCAGTAGTTCTGTAAATGAAATTGGGAGAATCTGATATATCTGATGATTCACTGATTTTTCAGTGAATTAATTACAGCACTGAAGTTGAAGGTCTAATTTATTAAGCAATTTCCATCAGTTGATCCCTAATTCCAGCTTCGTCTTATGGTGTGACTGCACTATTAAATTTCTTGTTAGTTTTGGTTTTTTACTTGTATATACTTTACATATTGTTTATCACCTCAGTAGAATGCAATGACATTAAAATAGATTTCAGTGTGTGCTACTCCTTTACTCAGGATTTTCAGCATACTGGAAGGAATTCTGGTGAGCAGAAGCATGGTACCTTCTTTATGAATGTCAAAATATGAACAGTTTTCCTTGATTACTTTTATCAGAATATATTTGTCTCTCACATTGATGTTCTCTGTTTGGATGAATACAGTTTAATATAAACCATATTTGGAGATGAATAATGGATTATAAGAAGTAAAAAATTGCTTCCTGTGACTTTTCCATAATAATTATTATAAAATTTTTTTCAGTGACTATTTCTGCTAATAAATTGTCTAGAGGAGGAGGTAAGTGCAGACCTTTGTAAACACTTTCTTTAGGTTAAACGAACAATCACGTAACCTCCAGGACTGCTTAGAAGGAAAACTCAGTTCTGTGCAGATGAAATCATACAGTTGTGGATTAGCCTTAACTAAAGGAATAGCATGAGCTTTGGTGGGACCCAGATTTAGTGCTAGCTCTCTGCACCTAAGAGATAAAATTTTCATGGTGTGAGGAGAGCGATCTAGCAAAGTTTCAGCAGTCTGTCTGTGTAAGTAGTTTCAATTTTAATTTCTTGTACACCTCCCTTTTTTCCGGTAATCTAACTTATTGGTGTACAAAGAGAAAAGTTATTAAATAGTTAGGGACCTTTCCAAAGCTTATCTAGGAGGTATTTACTAGAAATAGGAACAGAGTGTTTGACTTTGTGAGAAAAGAACAGATTTCTGTGAAACAGGCGGGGGGAAAATTACTTCCATGTATGTAGCAGTAACAGGTGTTGTGAACTCATCCATCATCTCACAGCACTCAGGAACAGACAACAGTTTCTTCATAGAACACTATTAATAAAATATCAGGAATTTATTGCTTTGGAAGGAGGAGAGGAGAAAGAGATAAGAAGGAGCCTTAAAGCAGATCTTAAGTGGAACTTAAAACCTTCTGAACTTGGTGTCCAGATTAACTTTTTTTTTCAAGATACATATGTGCAGGGATGACTGTTTCCACCCCTGTCTTCCCACCATAAAATCCTTCCGAAATCTTAGCAGGATGGAAATAACGAGTCTTAGAAAACCTGTTTCTGAAAGACCCTGAGTGCTCCCGTGAATTCCTGATTAATTTCTACTGCTGAAGGAAGCTGCATGTGTGCTACACCACACAGGCTGGCTTTGCTTGAGACCACGGAGTAAGTGCAAGCTGAATGCTAATGGAAGGTGAAAGACTGGCAAAAGAAAGAAGTTCAGAGTAGCATTTCATGTCTGAGCAGAGGGGGTCTCCTTACTGAAACATTTCTTGCACCAGGAACAGAAGGGTCTCAGGAGGCTGATAACTGCAGAACCACGTGTAACACATGCTCGATGGGCCACATTCCAGCCGGAGGGAGGAGAAATCAGGGCTTAGTGCTCAAGTGGGAGGTCAGAGCTGCTGTCGAGGAGCGCTCCCACTTCCTTCTGTCTTCCCAGTGAGCACGTGTAGAATTTGTTCCAATTTCCAAACTGAATTTCATTGGGAAGGACATTGGGCAGGAGAGGAAAGTGGGGTAAAGGCCATTCGGAAATAAGGATTTCTGATCATTTTATTAATAACTGTGAGAAATGTAGCACCTGGCAGGAGAGATAAATGGATTTTCCTAAGCTCTGTTATAGGCAGGTAAATATTGTTCTGGTTTATGGCACTGATAATTAAACAGAACACTAGTCTTTCTCTTGGCAATTTAAAATTTAAGGTGGTTGGTTTCTGGAGGCATGTGCTGAAATCTGAACAACAAAAAGTACTTTACATGTAAACTTCATAATAAAAGGCTGTGTATATCCTGTCCAATGGGTATATTTCAGAAGCATATCTAGCACTGAAATAACACATATTTTTCATTATCTTCCAAGTCATCTAGGCACCACTCTTAGTAAATATTGCAGCTCTTAAAAAACAGAACAAGTAGACTTAAGATCTGAGAAATACTAATATCTTCAAGAACATAGTCTCCCTAGTGCAGTTATATGAATAATAGATTAGTATAACATTAATTAATATTTCTATATCTTTTATACAATACACACACAGTTTTTTAAGCTGTATACTTATTTCACGTGCTTAGGCCAGAGTGAAAAACTGCAGATGACCCTGGAATTAGAGTACCTTTATTTCTGGGGAAAGCAGTAACACCTGGGACTTCTGATGAGTCCTGGTTTTCAGGGACTAGCTTTAAATTAGACTGTTACTACATTTGCAATTGCACGTAAATCTTGTTTGTATAGTGCCTAAACCAAGTCCTTTGTCTCAGACTAGAGCTTCTGGGTACTTCTACCACACCAGGAAATATGAACAGATGTTCAGGTAGCCTTAGTAACTGTAGACTCATGTTATTCTCATCCTAAAATTGTTAGTCCCTCTTTCCTCTGGTCACCCGTGCCTACCATCCCCTTAGACTGGATTGCCTTTCTGTGGCCCAGACAAAGGTGTGTACAGTTAAGATGGGCACCTGCTCACAACCTCCAGAAAATACTGTATTACAAAGATGTGTATACATGGTAAGAGATCTTTACTAAAGCAATGGTAGGATGATAAAATAGAGAAGCTTTTGTCGGGGCCCCAGGTCATTAACAAGCCTTAATGGCTCTGATCACTTTCACCTGGGTCCCCGCTCATAACCCCTGCTCACTGGGCCACTGCCTCATTTAAGCTCCAGCTGGGAATGCCTTCCCTTTTCTGTGCTGTGCTGGATGGGGATCTGTTCTCTAATTATTCTTTGGATTTTCTGCCTTGACTTCGGACCTTGGCTGCTTTTATTGCTTTCACACAAAGACCACTGGAGCATCAGTAGGACTTGGCACTACTGTGCTTGGCGGGCTCCTCTGCTGTGGGACTGTGCTCCATCGGTGAGTTCCTTATCCAGTCCATGTTCTTGCTGCCTGTAGCTTCCAGTTTGCCTCCTCTTAGAGAGCAACTGCCTCTTGCTTTCCCCTGACAGCTTTTGTAGGTGCTCTCTTCATCCCTTTCTTGAATTGGTAATAACTTCTACTTTAATGAAGCAGAGGGTCTTGCTGGGGGCTTGAAGTGCTTTTCAGTTTGATTGTTGAGGCTTTGCAGAGAGCAATCTGATTGTTTTAGGATTCTTCCTAGAGATATATGGTTGGGGTTTTCCCTTTTCTTTTATAAAGGGGGAATGGTTTTGCTCATGTAGTTCACAGTGATGGGTAGTTAAGAAGACTGTGGTCTTTCCTTGTGGTGATGCCTCAACAGGACACTACTGACCTTCACAAAATCTTACTTATGAAAAGCTTGCAGTAGCTCCAAACCAGGTGGTTACTCTGTGGATGCATAGCCCTTCCTAGCTGCTCAGTAGTGTCTCAAGAGGGGGAAAAGCACTTGATCAGGTGAGAAGTTAAGGCTAGGACATATGTAGTGTGTAGTTCAATCATGCTTTTGCAAAACAACCCCTGTGCCTTGTTTTACCATTAACTCACTGTCATGTTTGCCACTCGTGTATCAGCTGATGGGAGATAGCAGCTGAACAATAGCTATTGATTTTTCATTTCATATTAACAGCGTGGCAACCTCTGAATCTGATGGTGAGGGTAGGATGCTGGTGTAGACCTTCCTATTTGGCTGTGAAGGGACTCTGCTTGCCTTCCCTGGACCCTTACCTTGTTTCTCAAGAAACTCTACACAATTTTCTCATTAACGCATCAGAGTTTCACAAACTATATAATGTATATATTTCTGATGATTTTTTGACTTGATGCAAACATCCGTTAAGCTTAAAATAAATAAATGTTTATCAATTATTTAACCAATGCACACTGAGGGAAATGACAAACACTGAATGACAGAAGAGGGATGGATTGGAGTGGAAGTTTTTTCTGACTCAAGATCAGTGTTCAGGCAAGTGCAGAGACACACTGACTCCAATTGATGGAGATTTCAACTAGCTCTGTAATTTTCTTTAAGAAAAGAAATAATGACCTAGAATCCTTTTCTTACTTATTTTGGCAAGAACTGTTTTAGTCAAGTCACTGGCACTATAGTTGTATAAAATGTTGAGAAAGGACAAGATCTGAGACTTTATTGTTTTAAAATTTCAGAAGTTTAGAAAATTTTTGTAATTTTGCAGAAGATTCTAGGATTTTGGCAGAAGGTTAAGTGGAATGCTTATATAATTTCTTCTGTAGTGTCAGCAAAATTAAGAAACTAACAGAATTCAGGTGAAATTGTTTTAGCTAACAATATTTCCACAACATCAATAAAAGCACACATTGTTTCTTCAAGCACAAAAAAATTAATGTTTTCTTTCTTAATATATTGGTGTCTGATTTTATTCCTGCTCCCTTTTGGCTGTAGATATCATTTTTCTCTTTTTGCCTGGCTTGTCATTTTCTCTGGTTGTGGAGATTTTTCCTTTGGCTGTTGCTTCCCATATATATCTGAAGTCTTGGTACTTGCACTGAGAACCTTCTGAAACACAGATGTTGAGGATGTTCTCAGGTTAGATTTTTTTTTTTGCTGCTTGCAGTAATAGCACTGCTGCTGCTACTAGAAATGATTATATTAAAAAAAGGGTACAGTAAATATTCTATGTATACAACACTGAAATAGCAGGCAATACTTGTAGTCTAAGGCTGTACTCTTGCACTGTTGTCTTTGGAAAAGTGAGAATTTCTTTTAAGCTTTGAATTTATAGTATATTCCTTCACCTCCTGTGATGGTGTTTGCCTCAATTGCAGTATGGTATTTGGTTCTGTGGCATTTTATTCTGCTGAAAAGTTGAAATCCACAATATTGTTTCAGTTTCCATGTCCTCCTGACTACTCTGGATGCTGGGGCCTATTGGGACCCCATTCCTGGTCTGCTCTGTGTGAAAGCAAGGAGCTCTCTTTGAGCAGAACTGTTTGGGAAGCTCCAGTCTCAGGGTTTTGCCATGTAAAAAGGCCCCATCCTGTTTTAATAAAACCCTCAACAATAACAACCAACCAACCAAACCCCCAAACACCACAGTAAATACTAGAAAGCTTTAGCTCTGGGGCTTTATAATAGATTCTTATGGGATTTGAAACTAATCCTGGTCCTGTTGCAAAAGGTTGTTGAGAAAGACTTCAGCTCAGACAACCGTGTCAATATATCTAATGGCCCCACACATGGGAGGTAACTCTGTTGATAACTTCAAAAGTGAATACACATTTATCGTATCTGAAAGTAGTCTATTGGCCTGAGTTCTATAAAAAGAACTATGACCCCACTTCAGTACATTGCAGTTTGACCAACCTATTCAAAATCTAAGCATCCAAGAATTCCCACAGCTATGATTTTGATTCTGCCAAACTCTCTTTGAGATGAGCTAATTAGAAAATATAAGTTAAACATGTTAAAATGAAACCTCCAAGAACACTGAGTCTTCCATGCAAGACCTCAGCATGCACAGGGAAACTCTGAGACCTGGCAGAGTTTCACAGGTTGGACCTGATTGCCTGCAGCTTTCTGCTTATGTAAGGTAGAAAGAACCATCATTAAAGCAGCTGGAGCCAAGTGGCTGGCTAGGGAAGGAGGTGATCCTCACTTTATATTAGTGGATTTCACTGCTCACAGTGTTGAAAGCTGTCTGCAGTGTATGGTACTCTGTGCTTCTCCTTAAGCCTCAATTGCTTTTATACCATTGTTCTGAGAAGTTTGAATCACTGTGACAATACGATTCAGTCCTACAGCTGCTCTGAAGCACAAAGGCCCTGTTGTCCTACCTTGTTACTGAAGTGTTGTAAAGGAGAGCTTGCTACTTGTAGTTTTGGAATGTTTTATCATATCTCAAGTACCAAGTGACCCGAGAGGAGAATCCTCACTAAAGTATTTAACTTAGAGATGAAACCTACTTGGTCCCCTTCCCACACAGCGTGTTCATGCCTTTGGATAAGGCACCACTAATGCTGTCTGCATTTCTTCACAGCCCAGTGTCCTATTTTCAGGACTGTCCACCTCCTTCATAGGTCGGTACAGGTGTTCACTAATAAGGAACCGTGTTTCATTAAATGGTTTTATTAGGGCCTAATGGTTTTCAGAATTTGACACCAGTTTTACAGATGTGTGCTGTTAAATTAGGGCTGTAGTGAATTGCATTCATCCCAGATAACCTAATGGAAGTACTATTGTGGAATTGTCCTGATTTATCAACATTTAACAAATGCTTTTGCAAAATCATCAGCTCTAGTTTTATCCATCCTAAAACTGCATTTAAACAGGACAGTTATAACAGGAGGGGAAATTCACTGAAATTTAAAGATTTTAAAATTAATTTAAAAATTTAATTTAAATTAAATTAAATTAATTTAAAATTAATTAAAATTTAATTTAAATTTTTAAAGATATTTAAATTTAAAGAAATTACACAGATCTTCATACTCAGAACAACATTTTAGAGAGGCTAATAGAATTGGTTTAGCTAACTTAGTTTCTGCTGGATTTATAGGTTTCTTATTTCCCCATTTTAAATGAAATGAAATGTTAGCTGAAATTCAGCAGATATCTACTTAGGGTGAAGTGGTGGTGGGTGGGAGAAGACAAAGCCCTTTCCTTCTTCCCTTAGAAATCTGAAAGTCAGCAGGGTACAACTGCCTCGTTCTTCCTGGATGGCTGAGCAGAGATCCCTTGAGTACCTAAGGAAGAAGTCTTATTCCTACCATGTCACGTGTGTTTTTACAGGCAATTACATCACATTCTCTGGACTCTTACATTTCTTATTATTAACTTTCTCTGGACTTTTTTTTACCTTGCGTTACTTTATTTCTCCTTTTTTATAATTATCAAATGAATTCAATCAAGTCTTAATTGATGTTCAGGAGGAACAATGGTGTTTTCATTAATATAAACAATTTCTATACAAAAAGGATTCAGCTCTGTTAATAGGGAGGAACTACTCTGTAGCAGGGTTTCCTGTACATCTGTGCTAAAGTGGAGCACATCTCATCCCAGTGAAGGAAGTGCAACATATGAAGCTATTAGAGAGAACCTATAATATGGAATAGGAAAGATGTCCAGATGAATGCATAAAAATTCCTTTATCATGCTAGAATTTGTGTTGAAGCAAACCATTTTACAACCTGGGCTGCCCTACCAGCATGAACACAATGAGAAGGCAGAGTAGTTTGTTGATCTGTCTTTATTACATAGTATATCTAACATGTGGTGGAGTTAATTTGAAAAGTGCTAAAAGTACATTTTTAACTGTGTGACGTGATTTGTTTTAATGAAAAACACCCCAGATTAGACAAACATAAAGTCCATAAGACTTGTTAGAATACTTTTGATGAACTTTAAGCAGTGTTTTAAAATTGTAATTCATCTGAATGTATTTATCTCATAAAATATTAGTAGTATTACGCCTGAGATCTACTGTTTTAATGTCACGCTATTGTGACATGTCCCTTCTCTGTCTGCAGGAGTGTGCAGCATCAGTTAATCACTCTTCAGGTAGCATCATTCAAAAGAGTTTTGTTAAAGTCAGTCTTGAGCTGCAGTGATTCACACTTGTGGAAGATGTAGTCCAAGGTTCATAAAGCACATTGAAATAAGAGATAGCAGGTACCACAAAAATGCAAAGTATTCTATCTGTGAGATAAATGGAAGAAAATTGTCTTCAGTTTTTACCAATGGAAAAGACAAAAGTCTGAGAGAAAATATGATGTACATCATAACTTCAGTATGCAATGACTTCTGTTTGTTGGGTATCAGTTCTGTAATTTGTTGTACATAGTAAATTATCCTGCTTAAATTTAATTTGATTCCTCCACCTCAGATTAGCAACTGACAAATTGATCCTCTTGGAATTACAGTTGCTAGATTCTGGGCACAAATAAGAGGTTTTTAAAATCCTTTTGCCTCCGTCTATTCATTACAAGTATTTCAATTTAAAAGTGAGAAACTGTTTGAAATGTTATTTGTACTTTCAAAATCCTTGGTCAGAAAAGCCAGCTTCTCATGCTTGGTTTTGCTGGGGGAAATGAACCTTGTGTTGCAAACTGGATTGATCTCTCTACATTCTATCATGACACTAATCACTGAGAGGAGAAAGGTGTTTCAGTGGCACATGTGGTAAGTTCTGTCCGTCTTGAGACCTGGCTATTCTTTCTGGTTTTGCTCCAGCAAAGTACCTGGAAATTTAGTTTGGGAACCTTGGCCAGTGATCTTGGGACTCAAATCAGAAATTGTCTGTTTAAACAGGCAGACAGTGAATGTCTGATTCTGAGCATAAGTAATCCAAGTTGTGAAACTTTAAGGTGCCATTAGTTTTGAGAAAGTACTTACTGTCAGTATTGCTGAAACACTAACTTTTTGAGGCATAGAGGTCTGTCCTTTTGAATATTCTTGAATAAAGCATAAGGTAATCCCTCTTGTAGGCATTATGCATGTGCATCCCACAGTGAAAAATGTGTGTCCTTGGGTCTGGTGGGACCCATTCTTCCCTTGGTTACCTGAGAGAAAATGCAGAGTAAAGTCATAACTGTTGATGATTTCTCCAGTACTCGATGATGCAAATGAGGGCTGAATTCATCCCACAGCTTATATCTGTTATTTTGCATAGAAGTGCTCACTGTGCTGAAACGTACTCACATTTGCAAGAATGTGTCTATGTAGTTTACATTTCAAATTTTAATTTTTGAGCCATGTGTAAGAGACGCCAGGGAACAGTGTGTACTGTCAGCAGAAGTTATCTTTTTGATGAATCAGGCACATTGTTTGTAACTCTGCATTTGATAGACATGTTGTAATAAGGTCCTGAACTGCTTACTGTGTCTTTATGTACCTTCCCCCTCAGCAGTTGTAACTATTGTGCTGCTTGACCTATATTAATGGTACTACAAACAACAAGTTTAACCATTAACTTGTTAGCTCTGTTTAAATGGATTTTGCCAAGAGATGAGAACTGAAGATTTAAGGAGGTAAAAATTAAAAAAAAGGGCTATCCATTGTGAGGTTTTTTTAGTGCTTAATGATCTGATGTTCAGAGTGAAAAGGGGTTCAAAGGCCCAGGAATAAAAGCTAGCATCATATTGTTATGATCTGAACAACTAGTGCCATTCAAGGTATGGAAAAGCCTTTCTCAGATGTTTTGTTCATTAAATCTCTTGTGAATTTTGCCTGTTTGATTATTCCAATGAGGTTTGCTTGCTGCATGTTCTATGTCTATACACACTGTAGCAAGAACAGGCTGAGAGGGTTACACTGAAGAGGGGTAGACAGTGTCTGCTTGTGCTGCCTGGGAAAAGGAAAACTGTCCCTCGAGTAACTTGTGAGGACAGTGAAAGCTAGAAAGAGTCCAGGTGTAAGGAGCCAGTGTCAGAATAATGCTTTAGGTATAGAAAGAGCTGAGCAATTTTGCTTGATTTAGTTGGGTTGCATCTCAGAGCCTTATGTTCTGTGGGCAGAACTTGAATTTTAGACTATTTAATGAAAGCCAAAACTCTGATTTCTGATAAGTATGATTCCTTCACCTCAGGAATAAGCAACTGTAACAGCTGAGCCGTGGTGAGAGCCTCATGTGTGCACAAAGCCAGCAGCAAACCTGTGGTGGTTCAATATCTGATGTGATTTGATCCTTCATGGAAAAGTGATTCTGCGTTGCTGTTTATTGACATCAGTGATCTTTGACTGAGGTCCTTAAACGGTAGGCATGCAAAAGTTAAATTGGGGGAATGAGGGGGTGGGAAGTGATATGCTCTGGGATGTCCTGCCAAAAGATCAGTCTTCCCTGATAAAACTGCCTCATGGTACGCAGGCAGGCATTTAAATCTGCTACTGTTTCCATGTGGTGGTTATCTCTCTGTCTGCTGGGATTTCACCATTCTGGTTCCACAGGGCATGTGCAAGTGTCTGTTGCAATCCAAGCTGGGTACTGGTGATTGACAGTGCCAGAAACGTGTGCTTTTGCGAAAAGTAGCAGCTGATATTCATGGCTGCAAATGTCTATGGCTCATTGTCTACACCTGAGCTGTTGTCAGGTGGTGTTACAGCTGAGAAACAAGCATTAGGTAACCCTGTGCCTATAGTCAAACAGAATCTGAGAGAAAATCCCTCACATTGATTTGAGAGGCTGTTGCAAGGGCTGTAGCAGAACTGCAGAATTACTCATTTTACTTCAGGTGCACCAAAACATGCAGTTAGAAATATGCTTTAGAAATGTATAGTATTTGTGTATATAGTCCTTATTTCAATGTAGTCCAAGCAAGGTGAGCAGAACTGTATCTGTCTTGTCCCTGATATAGATTTTTGATTGAAACCAGTAAACTGAGAAAAATCCTTTACCATTAAGAGTAGTTAACGGAGATCTTTGGGCCTTGATTTGAAGATTGCAAGCAGCTTGGTAAACATTTAATTAAATCACGAAAATTTTATAATAGGAAGGGAAGCAGTGAACAAGACTGAAAAACATTTAGTAATGTATAAGGCAAGTTAGGGAAGGAAGCCACCACCGAACTCCTCTATTCAGGGACTTTCTTGTCATTTTTTTGATTCCTAAAGACAAACGGGCACAAAGTTACCCTTGCAAGGAAATGATCTCAATTAGAGTCAAAGAGAAAAACCAGAAATATTGGGGAAAGCTTACTGTTAGCAAACAAAAATGCAACTGTGCCAACAGAATTTTTTTTGCCTCTAAGTTTCTGTGGTTATTCTTTTCTCTGATGCCAGTATTTCCCAAGGTTTCCATTTAAGTAACTTAAACTGATAAAAGCCTGTGTATATATGATTTCTAAGCATTATTTCTGCTTGCAATAGTTATTCCTGAAATGTTACAGGAATAAGTTTAACTGAGGATAATTTGTTTTCAGATTTGTCTGTATGTTTACTGGCATTAATTTCTTTAATCTGGATTAGCAGGCACGGTTTTGCTTCACCCAGAGCAAAGGCAGGAGAAGGGCAGCCCTCATGACTACTCTTGTCTTTTTTTGTCTGTCTATCCCTTCAACTCGGAAAGGGCGATGTTCAGAATGAGGTCACAGCACGGTGATTTTGTTCTGAACATTAACTTTTGTTCTAGCAGCTGTGCTGGCTGGCACCCATGCAAGGAAATTTAGCATTTCCCACTGTATTGGTACAACAGTATGATTTTTATTTTGCTCTGAGTCTAATGGGCACGTTCCGGCTTGTAATCATGAGAGGGCCTGGCAGATGAGCTTTTGAGATGCTCGTGAACAACTCTGGTGAGAAGCTTCCTTCAGTTTTGTGTTCAAACTAGCTTGCACGTCTTTAGATTTTTCTCCTGGTGACTCTAGGTGGGAAGGTTTGCTTACTTACCAGTTTAAAGCACCTTGTATAGGTTTACAAGTTAGCCTGATGGAAAGGAAAGAAAAAAATCTAAATTTTAATAAGCTGACCATTTTTTTGCCAATTTTCAGGTATATGGGAAAAGAGAGAAATTTGGTCATAGAATGTGACCTGTACAAATACAGGCAAGACAGGTTAAATTAAAGCAGCAGTTCTAACTTAATGCATTTCTATAGCTTGCAAAACAGTTGTCTGCCAAGAGGAGTATTCTGTGACTCAGTGACAATAAACTGACACAATAGAGCACCATACAGTTACTTTTTGGTCATTTAGTCAGTCTCTCTACCTTGTATAAAGTCAGACCTTGTATCCTTCAGCAGCTGTCATGGTAAGACTGCATCTTTTAATATCTTGATACTTTCTGTGCTAAAAGGTTAGTGTGAGTTGCTTGAGAGAATTTTGTCTTGTATCAGAGCTGTAAACCTTATCTCAGTAAACAGAATAAAGCTGGCTAATGATCACCACCTCTTTCAGGAGATAGGCTTAAAAGGGTAGTAATTTTTTCAACAATGCAGAAAGCATCATAGAGAAAATAGTCTTCATTACAAATCAGTAAAGATAAGCAGCCTTTTTCAGGCTATGTTTTTCCCGTAACATGTTCAAGTATGGTGTGTGTAGCTCTGTTGCTGGGTACATCTGTTTCTGAGAATTTGTACCTCAAGCCCACGCTCCTCTTACACAGAACTCATGTTGGAAATCAGTGGAAGTTTTGCATGTCTTAGGATTGTGTCATTTTATTTATTTTAATATGTGTATAGATATATTTAATTGAAGATATCTCAGAGATAAGCTCATCAGAACCATCAGGGAGAAATGGAAATAACTTGTTTGATTATGTGGCTCTTCTGAAATGGAGATTTGCCAGCTGGAGGCAGCCATATGTATGTACAAGACTGCAGCTGGGAGGGCAATCAAAATTCCTTAAAAGTAACTAGATGCTGCTTGCATTTATTGCAAGTAGTGTCTAAGGTAAAGCTCCAAAGCAGGGAAATCTGTTGTGGAATGGCAAAAAAAGGATCATTTGCAAACATCTTCATTTGAAATAAGTAGTAGGACAAAGTGAGTGTTATATTGTCTCATGAGGCACCTTGGGATCCCCATGTGCATGCTAAGCAGGGGGAAGATAGAAAAACCCACCCAGGACCACAGTGTCTCAGTTTGTACCCAAAGGACTGAGGCATAATGTTTTCGAGTGAAAACTAGGGCTTTCTCTAGCTCTGTGTATTTGGATTTCTAATGACATTTGAATTGACACACAGAAGCAGGTCTTTTAGCCCAAGAAACTTTTCTTTTTCACTTAATTACTTTAGCTCTGGACTTCTCAGTGCTTGTTTTCCTCTCTTTATCACTTGTTTAATCTGAGTATCTCTTTATATATGTTTCAGCTATGCTATTCACTCCAGTGACTTTATCTGGAGTTATTGAAAAGGATGCACTGGTTTCTAAATGAAATAGATCTACTTCATTTCTTTCCTTGTGCTCATATCTGTTACCTTATGAACTCTACAGTACTACACACAGGTTATCAAAAGTTGTTCTATTAAATTATGCATTAATCAGCAGTACATGTTTACACTTATATGTTTAATGGCATATTAGTATAAACATTGCACAGTATAAGGACAGTATCTTAGTAAAAAGTATATTATTATGAGGTAAAAAACTGAAATAATCAGGGTTTGAAACTCTGTATAAAATGAGAAGTTTGGATAGACCAGCTGTGGGAGTTAACAGACTATAAAATGTAGTCTGTGCAGATGGTTTCCCCCCTTTTTTATGCAGGGAAACACCCTGAGCTCAGTAGGAGCTTTACCAGGGTGAGGATTATAGGGCTGAAGCTCTGTTGCAGCTCTATAGAATTTCAACTGCACCAAATTATGTATTTTGGAATGATTTGAACATTTTTGTAACTGTTGATATTTGAAGAATGCTTTAGGGCTTCTTTTAGAAAGCAAGCACCTCTGTCAGCATCACAATAAAGCGGTGCTGAAAGCAGATGATGAATCTTATATGACTGAATGTTGCAAACCTCTGAGAAATATAATTAAACTGCTCTTGATAGCGGATTCATGAGGCGGTTCATAAGAGAATAATGCATTTATTTGCAAGCTGCATCAGGAAGTAGAGATGTATGTCCACCTCTGCTGTCCCCTGTTGTGTTTGGTTGTACAGAACCAGCATCCAGGCATCCAAGCCAATCTGTCCCTGTTCTGATAGCTGTTAGTATGTGAGGTGAATATCAGTAATTGCTCTGAGGTTTTTGTGAGCTTAGGACACAAAGGTAAAATTAAGGGCTATATTGCTGAAGATTTTGGATAGGACTAGGTACAGAGTGATTAAGTAATTTACCAAGACTAAATGAAATGGGAAGCTGACAGTTCTTTTGATTATGGTCTGATGTCTTCATCTAGAAACCATTATAAATGAGAGGCATCAAGCGAACTTTTGCTTCAGAAGATTATCTTAATAACAAACGGCAAACTGCTTTGCAACTGAGCTCTTTCTTTGCCTTTTAAATAAGATGCTTGCAAGACACCTTAAGTTTTGTCCACAAGCATTGTTTTTTGTCACAGTTGGTCTACCTGTTATATTTGATCCAAAATTCCTAGTTTTGGCTTGCTTCCTGGCCATCCCTGTATTCCTATAAAAATATATACCCTCCATTATAATTAGCATTGCAAGACTTAATACTTTGAGGGTAAAGATAAGAAATTAAATGCTGTTAAAATGTTGGATACACTGTATGCAGAGGACATGAGTTGATTCTGCACTAGAGAAGTGTGGATCCTGAGTGTCTCTTTCTTATATATTGGCAAATATGTATATATTGGTAGGTTCTGGACAGGCTTCTCTGGTCCAGGGCTGCCATGGCTCTGTCCTTGAGTTGCCAGCTGTGGTAACTCTTCCAGCCATGCCCATGGAAATTCAGTGTAGTGTTCCTCAGTGTGTAATGTGGGAACCAGGCACCAGCCTCATGCAGTTCTGCTTCAGTCCTCTTTCCTGCCTTATTCTAGTCAAATTGAGTTTTCCATTTGGAAAAATGCATCTGGACAAAGGTTTTTGAGACTGTGGATTTGGGCTTTACTCATACCCAAAATAGGTCTCAGTTTCTTTGACATTGCATGGGATTAGCATCCTGAGACCCTTGTGTTATCCAAAACCATGGGGAAAAAAGTTTTCCTGGAGACAAAAGGAAAACTAGAATTACAAATTTTATGGGACAATAATCCCAAGTTTCCCTAGAGGTCCAGATATCTGGGATGTGATAGAAATGCCCATAAAACTCACTTGTTTTCTGGCAAATAATGTTTAACTACTTCCACCCAAAAGTCTCTTCTTCACAGTCAGGCCAGCTATCCTTTCGTGACCCTCACTTAAAGCAAAGTGACACCTCTTATTATGAAAGACTTACTGGTGTTTTTAATAAAGTTTTAAATATTTTATCCTTTAGAGAGTAGTCTGCACATGTATATCATGGAATGAGTGAAATGACTCTTCACAACAGCTGTGGTAAATGTACAAGTGATTTTGCTGCTTTGAAAACAGGAAAAAAACCTCTTGTGTTGCATCATTCTGGCTGGGAAGTGCTCAAAGTTATTGTGACAGGACTGTATTTTGAGCAATTGTTGGTGATTTGTTTTTTAGCACACAAAGAAAGTAATAAATCTGTCACCCTGAAAAATCAGGTTGTGACCTAAAGGAAGGAGAAAATTGTGGCTTTAGGTAAAAAAAAGTGACCTGTCTATGAGGGTCATTTATCATTATAACAAAATTGCTGGTGCTCTCCTAGCTGACCAGGAAGAAAGGCTGTGGTAAGCAGAATTGAGGGATGCAAGCATCCAAATATTTTTAACTGATCAATATTTTCAGGATTTACAAACAGCCAAAAATCTGTCAGCATGCAGAGTAAGTTCACTGTGCATCTGTTCTAAAAAAGAAAACAAGAGAGAAAGCATTTGTTTTGGCAATTAAAAATTAAATACCTTTTAGATTTGGCATCGATAGTTCAAGTCACAACTGTATCTTAGTACAGATGCCCTTATCAGCCTGTATGTCTTGTACAGTCATTCAGAAACTTAACTCCCAAGAAGGTTGAAAGCTATAAAAAAGAACAACATAAATTCAAGGTGGAGTTAGCAATACTTTCTAGTGCTGCATGTGGCACAGGCAAAATGTCTCAAAACTCACTTGGGATATGTGGTTTCGTTGTTGGAAAGTGACAGGACCAAAGTGGTTTTGGTTAAACAAAGAAACTAACCCCCAGTGTTTCATTCTTAGCCCATCATCATTTATTCTGCATTATCCTATATGTAAACAGATTTGTAGGTATCTTATTAATAAAAAAAAAGCAGAGCAAGTTGAGTGCCACAACTGAGGTTGGTAGAGATTGGATCCATTGCAAAGGATATGGTCAATGAGTTCAAGTGTGACTTGCATGCAATAACAGCTGAACATGTTTTTAAATACGAGATTGACAAAAAGAGTTCTTTTTATGTCATTATTCTAAAGTATCAAACCTATATCAAAATTTAAAATACTTCTGGTTAATTCTGGAAAATGTTTTCCTGCTGTTCAGTGTCTCCTAGTTGTGAATGTTTGCTTTAATCTGTTTTTATAGAGTTCACAAAGGCATAATGACAGTGTGGGGAGAAAAACCCAACACAATTTCTTGTACAGTAATTTTCATGCCAATTGCTAATTTCCACTGATTGCCTTAGTGCAGGAGTGTCTTATCAGACCAGAACACCCAATGCTAAAAACCAATTCTAACATGTTTAGAAAAGCATTTATGATTCAGGCTATCGCCTAACGTTTGGCATTACCAGCATTATACTGTATTAGGAATGCTTAACAAACCTATTTTAATACAATTTATGAGGGCATTTTAGTATATCAAGGCTGGTAAAGTACTGTATGCTTTAAAGGCATTATAAAAGCATGTAGAATGTAAAATAGGAATTTAAAATATGAATTGTTTTTTTTAGTGCACATTGATAACACTACTTTTACCGTTGATTTACTAAGGAAATCAGCATATATTTTTTAATTTTAAATGTAAATTCCACTAATTGGTTCAGAGTTGATTATATGGCAGTACCAAACTCTAGTGTAATTCTTCACCAAAGTGCTTTTCCACTGTGGAGGACCAGGCTGCACTACATGCACTTAACTGAAGTTTCACAAATTCATAACAGAAGTTTTCATGATCTAAAGTTTAGGCTCTTTTTTTTTTTTTAATAGTTCCTTCACTTTGAGGAGTCAACAAAGTTACCCTGGAAAAAAGTTGCCCTAAACTTTCCATGAGATAGTATAATTTTTTTCTCACTCTTTCCTGGGAATGTTGAAAGTGATTTTTATCCTGATAGTATGATTTTTTTTTCCCCCTTGCTTCTAATTTAAAAAGGAAATGAAAAGGTTGTCACCAGCATATCTCAAATGCATTTTATTCAAATTAGTCTTGAAAATTTGGTACAAAATTTTGTGTGCTCAGAAATGTTTTTTATTGTATTTGAAACACACCCATAAAATAAACTAGATTACTCTGCATGTCAGATTTGCATTCAGTGAAAAACTGAATTCACTCTTTTCCATCTGAGAATAAAAAAGTATACCTAGAAAATATTTATTGACTGAAGTCAAATTTCTAGAAAAGCTTTTGCCTATTGTTTTCAATTAATATATTCTGATTTGGGGTTTTTCCATTAATCATATATATACAAGGTTATGTAGTGATAGGACAAGGGTGGATGAGAGTATGTACAACTCTGAATGTATGATCCAGGTTCAAAACTATTTGGACCTTAAATTATTATCAAATGTGTGGATAATCCTTCTTTTCCAATATATATAGGTTGACACTATTAACTATCTATGAAACCACCAGTCAGAGACTTTTACTTAAGCAGGTAAAATAATGTTAAGCATTCTGATTTCTTAACGTCCTGTTAGTACAGAAGCCATCTAATGATATCTGTAACACCCACTGCTGCTGTTGGCTTCTATTTATTAATCAAATTCTATATTGAAATGCATTTTCCTTGCATCTTTTTTTTTGTGGCTGGTAAGAGCCATAGATGTTGCTAGTGAGTTTTTTTTTATCCTATTATTTCTAAAGAACTTCCTGATTCAGATGTGAAGTGCTATTAGGACAAAGGTGGCAGTTTTTGTGTGGCCAACTTTTCTTGCTATTTTTAGAAACAAGTGTGCTTGTATTGGCACTTAGATGAGGTTGGGGCAAGCAGCTAGTCAATCATATCTGGATAATAGATATCAGTGATATTGCTTTGCAAGGTTTACGCTCTTTGATTTATACTAGGGGATTGTTTTTTATGGGACTTTTAGAATATTTGTCACTGAATAATGTTTTTATGAGCAAGCCACAAACACAAAGCCAATATTTCTTTTAAAGCTGTCGATCAGCAGTTTGATTAAATTTGTACATATTTTGAGAGCATTCAGACTGGATGCCATCAAATGCGATGAACAAAAGATGCTTCTAAAACAATCGGCCTGAACTGCTAGTGACCATCACCTTGTAGAGTTATTTACAACAGGAGGATGTGAAAATACAACTAAGTCAAAATGACAGCATTTAACAGGCAACCTGTACTCCCTTTGTATTGGTCTAAAGCTCTGCATAAACTTAAGCACAAGGGAGTCTTAAGCCATTGTTCATTAAACATCAAGAGATACTCAGTTTAAACACTTTAACCTGTTTCGTTGATGCTGAAGGGTTTAAAATTTTTACTATAACTCAGTTGCAATGAAATAGCAAATATTGCTATGTTTATGAGCACCTCTTTATTTCATCTAGTTTTGGGCCCCCCCAGTATAGGAAAAAATGGATTGAACAGGGGTGTGTTCAGCGGAGGCCATCAAACTCCTCGGGGGCTGGAGCAGGGGCCCTGTGAAGAAGTGACCCTGTGAGCATCCAGAACTTGCTCAGCCTTGAGAGAAAGGAGGATGGGAACAGGGGAAAACTCAATGGCAGAGGATGGACCCAGACTCTCACTGAAGTACATGGCAAGAAACCAAAAGACTGGTCATAAATTGAATCTGGAGGATTGCTGTGGGGGAAAAAAAAAAGCCACTATGTTATGAAGCAGTGGAACAAGTGCAGTAAGTCCTGGAGAGTTTCTGGAGCTGAAAAAGCCCTGAGAAACCTGGTCTGAATTGAGTGCTGAAGCACTCCACAGAGATGCTCTGAGATTCCTTTCAGTTGGAATGATTCTGTGGTTTTGCTTTTTTCCTCACAGGATTACATGTTGAGACTTTTGGAGTGGTCCAGGGGGTCTGGATGCTCCAGAGGACTTTTCAAATGCATGCAAAAGGGTTTGGAGTCTAACGTGGCTGTCTTTCCAGAGGCAAATGGGTCTAGAGGGCTGCACACTTGGGAATCTGTTCTTATCTTTACCGTGATTTATCTGAAAGGTTTTAGGGATTCTAATGAACTCATAGAAATATACATAGAAATAGCAAGTACTCTGCCATTTGATGGCAGTGTAGAATGTTAAGTCACCAGCAAGGCAATTGCAGCGAAAGCTGTCAAAATCTGCTGGGTAGGTGATAAGGGCAAAATGTATCTGGGCACAAGGGGGATGTCATCAGGTTCTCTTAAAATGCACTGTCTGAGGCTTGACTACACTGATAAGATAAAACTAAGACATTACAAGTGAAGCAGTGGAGACTTAGCCTTAAGCTTACAGTCAAAATTAAAAGCTGTTTTAACGGTATCCTTGAGGAAAACTACAATGTAAAATGACGAGAACTACACGTTCCTCAATGCTATGCAGAGGAGGCATCACAATGAACAAATCTTATCTCACTGTTTGTAAACCAGTGTTTTGTCTTTAATCTACCAGTGGACAAACTATTCTGATGCCCTTCTGTTGTATGCTTTGGTCACTCTGAACCTCATGTACTGATGCTTATTTCAGCTCCAAAGCACCCTTCCTAACTGAGACATTCTTATTAGAAGCCAACATATTTCTGATATTTGGTTAAGAAAGACTGATAATATTCAGCAAAATAGATTGCAGCTTTACAGTGCCTGGCTCTGATCAAGCACATTTGCAGCAGTGTGTGGCTGGTCAGGGCAGTGGAGAGGAACAGCATCCTCATTCCTCAAAGACGAGTCTATCAGAAATGCCGCATGCTTCCTCTTCAAAACCTCTGCGTTTCCACACGAGCTACTGTTTCCTCCTGCTGTCTCAGACTGTGTATCCCTGTGCTTAGGACTCCAAAGCACAAGAACTATATTGGGATAGAGCTTTCTAAATCGGGTAGCCTTGTGCTGTAAAAATGCTTGTCTTAATTTTCCATTTTCTCCTCATTTGTTTGTTATGCTATGTGGATGGGAGGCTGTACAGAAAGTATAGGAGTATAGTAGAGGAGTTTTATTTTGGGGCTATGTAAATAAATGCAGTAATTACTTCAAAATAAAGGACTTCAAGGCACAATGCTGGCAATGCTACCTCTAGTACTGAATTTGAGCAGCTCTGCACCTGGATCTGACACAGATGCAATGATCATAAGAAGGGTGTGGGGAGATTTGCTGTATGGGTCATTGGTATAATGAGATGTGCCTGTTCAGGATGGCAGCAAAATTTTAATAGTATAGTAGCAGAATAATATATAACAGAATAATGTGGGGAGCTAGAAGGAGATCCAACAACTGGAACTACTGTGGTTTAATTTCCCCAAAAGCCTCAAAAAAGGCAACCTGTAAGGAGGAAAGAAACTCAACCCCAGAAAGCCTCCACACCATAACACACACAGATATGAAGAAAAATTGCAGGTACTAGTGCACCTGTATTAATGTGATACGTCACTACAGATGACTTAAATGAAATAAAATGCAGAAAAGTGCATAGATCCGTCTCTAATCTGTTGTCTCATGGCAATGATTAGTAACTGATACCTTGTAATGCATCTAGGACCCTTAAATGGGATCTGATTTTCAGTGGTTTGGTGTATAGTGATCACAGATGCCCAGTATTTTTGAAAATCAAGAATAGAGCACAGTAATGCCTAAAATTTGTCAAAGCCCATACACTTCAATATCCAATATCCTATATTACTTTTTATCTCAGTATAACCTTTGTCCTGCCTGTCTTCCTCTGCCCTTTGCATGGGTTTTGAATACCCTTATTCCAGAATATGTATACCCACAGGCAGTTATATCCCAGAACGAATATTTTAGTACATTTCCAGGCAGTAAACCTCAGGTATCTGGCTTAGAGATGAACTTTCAGGAATAGGTATTTCCAACCTTGCATCCTAGCACATGGTATTCTTGCTGAAGGCTTAACTTTCACTATTCAAATCACTGTTTCATCTTGCAGCTCTATCTGTGATTGCTGCTAATTCATGGCATTTAGTTTCCTTCAATGGAAGTCTGAGGAGACACAAGCAGAAGTGGCTTGGTGATCATCGGGTGTTTTTCAACTTTGCATCAATTTTGGACCATGCTGCAGAGAATAAACTGGTGACTGTGATGGGCTGGGGCAAACCTGATGAACAGAAAATGTATCTTAACACATCAGCACCCACTGAGCTCAAGCAGGGCTCACCATTTTAAAAAACAGTAGTAACAGGTATTTCTTGTGACCATATACTTTTGAAAATATAGTTTTTTGTTGCTGCTGTGAACCCTGAGGCATGTATTTTTTGGTCATCCTGTCTTTATAGCTTGATTGGTACAATAGTGAGTCATATAACGTCAAAGGACCTGGGAAATTATTAGTAAAATACACTTTACCTGGCCCCCTATAAAGTGTGTGGGTTTTGTGTTTAAATAATCTCCCTCTTTATTGAGGTGTGTGTGCAGACAGCATCCCTATAACATTTTTTAGGGTTTAGTTTCAACAGAAATGTTTATGAGCTGTCAGTTAAAGTACCAACTTAGACAGTAATAGGTATTCAGAAGTTGTTGATTGACTCATGTGCAATTTAATATGTGTTTGAGTACAGCAATGGAAGGTGTATCTGTGGTCTTAAGTCAACCTAGAACTTTATGACCAAAAAGACAAGCTTCCATCACAGTTTGCTGTACTGCTGTTTTACCTTGCTGAAAACACTGTTCAGTAGATCAGAACCAACTTTTTCATTTCAATGAACTAACTCATTTCAATGTTAGTTAGTTAACAATTAACAACAATTAACAATGTTAGTTAGTTAATTAGTTAATTCATATTAACTAAATTATCTACCTAGAATAATTTACAACTTAACACTGTTACATATAACCAAGGAGCAAGTATTACTCAGGGGAAAGGATGCAAAACCTTACTACAAAACTTCCAATGTCATTGCTGCTGGTGAAATGACACTGGTATTAAAGTGATGGCATTGTCTTTGGATTTATGTCAAAAAACCCCATTGAAGTGGCATACAAATACTCCCGAGTGTTCTGTTATTCTATTTTTTGGTGGTACTTTAGGTGCCAAATATCTCGTTATTGAAGTGACATAATGTTGAGTATCTTTAGGAGCCATAGTTTGCTGCACAAAAGACTTGATTCATAGAACTATTTGCTGAGCTTTTATGTGTGCTGTAGAGTTAAAACTAAAATGCCCAAAGCAAAAGCGGAAACCTGAATTTGTACCAATGAAAACTTGAGAATGAGATCTAAATAGGCATGTAAAAGTGAACTAGGTATTTCTTCTTTCCATGAGCAACTGTCTCTGACAGTTGTAGAGAAAAGCAGTGATACAGACAATATAGTCCTCACAGACAGTAATAAACAAGTAATATGAATGAGGGGTTAATTTAAAGCATTTGCTGTATAATTTTTAAAAAGTAAATATATTCAACTCTGCTAGCATCTGTGAAGACCACATTACCCTTGAATGCTTGCTTGCTATTCTGAGTATGACTCTACAAGGTAAAATAAACTTTATCAATAAAACCCTCCCTGCCCTGCGACTTCTAGCCTTAGGAAATTTAAGTTTTCATGTCAAATAATATGAATATATCAAGTAAGCTTTAAGGTAGGGTTAAGACTCATGAATAGTTGAAGATTTTAACTTGCAAACCTACACAGTTAGGACTTAGCATTTATTCAAAATGAGGAGGAGATATCTGTTATGGCTGAATTAAGAAAAATAACTTTGCTTGATTAATGTTTATGCTAAAGCAAGTATGACAGGAACAGTTATCATACTGAATCCCCGTTACTGTCATGTCACATACTCTAGTGCAATAGTGGGTGAAGTGTTTCAATGACTTATCTCAGATGGTAAAGTGACCCCATGGCAGAGCCAAAAGACCCCTCAAGTACTGGTTCCTGATCCAGTCAGTGAGCACTGGAAACATTTCTGCTGTAGTCTCAATAAACAAATATAATGCCTTTATGAAACAAGGAAGATGTACAGATTTTTGACAACATATATAAGGACAAAAAGATGTGTCATTGCCAGGCAGTGTCTCTCCTGTATCTATTTTTAGCCTCAGTTCCAAGTTCATTTTGGCACAAGTCTGTTAGCCTATACTGATAGCAGTTAACTCACTTTGGATACTTGTGGAAAACTTTTCAGACAGGGACAGTCTTCTGTATCCAGAGCAATTTACTGAGAGGGAATGCTGACTGAGATGAAAGTGATGTGATGCCACAGCACACAATCTGTGGTGCGAACTTCTGGACCAAACTGAATATAATAGTATGGAATTGCTAACCCTCGTATGATATCTGAGCTCTGTCATAGGTCTGGAAGCAGCCTTTAAGATAACATTTAAGATAGATCCTGCAGCTTTTAAAATAACAGACCATGTCAAGGCAATGAAGCCTATGGTGTTGTCTAACAAAGATAACTGTGGGCAGTAAGATACCAAGTAAGAAGAAAAGTGTGAAATTAAGTTCATCTGTGTAAATATATTTATTAACATACATGCATGCGTATCAATGCACAGAATACTTGAAACAGTTTTTTGGGGGGTTTTTTTGATTGTTTTTGTTTGGCTTTTTTAGCACTATGAGTAATCCTTATATTGCATTAAGAGATTTTGAGAAGGGAGAGAAAATACATTCTAGAGCAACTGCAAGGAAAAAGAATAACTCAGAGTATCCCAGCCACTCTGCTTGTCATGGAGCACTGTCCTATTTGGCTTTTCCATGCATACGACTTCTGTGTTGAATACCAACTTGAAAAAGACAGATCTGAGAGTACACGTGTGTGAGGTTAGATGCCAGCTGCATACCAGACACTTAAGACAGAAAAGAAAACTGCTGACTCAGACAACACTTTTAAAGCTACTGAGATAAGAAACTGAAATTCCTAAAATGCAGGATGTCCTGCTGCAGGAGGGGCCATTGAGAAGGAAGTGGAAGGAAGCTGGACAATCCCTAAAGAGAATCATTCACACAAACTTATATTCAAGACCAAATCCAAAACCCAGCCATGCAAGTAAACTTATATAAGAGAAATTATTGCAGTCATTGAACTATCTGCCACCTGTTGTCTTAAAGGGATATGGCCAGTGCTGGCAGTTTTAATGAAGGAGCTGAACTTGTTCTTAGACATTTGATACGTTTTAATAAAATGAAGATATGTGATTTATCTCCCCAAACTGATAGAAGTAATAGTAGATCTCTTCCAATATATTTTGATAATGCTTACTATGGTTGATGAATATGCAGTAATTTTAGCTATACAAAACAGTCTGTCAAGAAACTTAGGACCTGTTCCTAATCCCTCTTTATCTAATTTAGTAAGACTCTAAAATGAGCTTTAGGTAAAGTCTTACATTCAGGAATTTGTTTATACTTATTATTAAGCTATTTATTTGTTTCACTTTTCCTAATTGTCTTATAGCCATGGAACTTTGTAAAGAGAATTTTATTAACAAAATTTTGTTCTATGTACAAACACTAAATCAAAATGCCTAGTAGTATTTGCTCAGTATGTGTTTGTATATATATGAAAATGTATTTAATATATCTATAATGTTCAGTATTGATGTGTGTAAACATATGTTTATGTAAGTATATGAAAATTTAAGCATATAAAATGTAAAAATGCTACAGCTACTTGCTCTTGTTAGTGATTTTTTGAGAGGAAAGAGGTTTGGAAACAATTAAACGATCCATCAAAAAAAAAAATGAATTACTTCATTTAGTTGGGTGGAGATTTTTGCAAGAAATAGCCCAGGAGAACACATACCTGACAACAGAAAACAATATCAGAAAATTGTAGTTTGATGTGGAACACAACCAATTTGTTTTAATTCATTAAGATACGTAGAAAAATGTGAGAGAATATATTTTTTTTTTCATTCTGATTATTTGTCATGCATTTTAAGTGTTCATCCGGTTACATCTTTAATTATGTTGGAGAAATGTACAATGTAGATCTTTCCTTCTCAGATGAAGTGCAATATTATGGAAAAGTATTAAACTAAAGAAAAAAAATGATCCTGGAACGTTCCCACTGGCATTCACCAATGTAGTTCTCAAATATCAAATGGATGTACATGACAATTAGCTCAGGCTTTGCCTTAGAAAACAGGATGCCAAAGTTCCTATCCTATGATGCAATAAATTCTTTTTTCTTAGCAGAGCTGGAGTTTTTAGTTAACAACAATGTAAACTTGCCCTGTGTACTTAATTCTCTTTGTGATGTGACTCAGAGCACCTTCATGGAGCGACTGAGAGAACTCTTGACATAAATTCCTTACAAGAGAACAGCTAGCAAAAACCAACTGGAAATTCAAATGCTTTGAGTGCAGTTAAGATTGATTTATACTTGCAAGAAAATATTTCAAAGTATCCTATTGCTGGTTACATTTTTTCCTATGTATTCTACACACACGGAAAAGTAATATAATCTAGGGAACATCAATCATTCAATAGACCCTGTTTCTTCTGTGAATGCTACTTCTCTTTGTAGATTTTTCCATGCAACTGCACTTTAGGCAGATAAAAGTGTTTAATGCATTTGCTCATTAGGGCAAAAGTAGCAATAATTTTGCAGCTGTGTTCCCTCAACATGTCTATCATGTTTTGACAAGTGTAATGCACATCTGTGGCATACAAGAGCATATTCTTTAAGTAGATAAATGTTTTGGAGGATTAGGAGACTTTGCCCTAATCAGGTTAAATGTCAAATCATTGCCCACCGAGGGCAAAATGAGGCAAAATGAAGTATGGACACTCTTAAATACTTGAAATGTCTGTATCAGTCTGAGAAATTATTAGGATTTAGCTAGACCTGACACAAGAGAGATGAGCTGATGGCATAACTTGGGTTCTGCTAAGGTTCTGTCTTGCTGGTCCTGTGAAAGAGTTTGGTAATCACAAAATTTCTGAGTGATTCCACTTGGAAAACATACAAAGTTAGTATGTTTATGCTATAAAAGCAATTACACATGGTTGTTTCCCTGATTTGCCTTGAGATTAGTGAAGATGAGAATTCAGCCTTAAATTCTGACAGCTCTTCAAAATGTGCTTACATACTGTCTACATGAATGTGCTATGGCTCATTTTATTGCAGTTCTTGAAGGATTTTTTTTTTCCTGTTCAACTTCACTAAAACCTATGGCTTTTCATCACTTAAACACCATCTCTTCTGTTTAGAAATGTGTTCTATTTGGACTGTCCTGGCACCAGTTTGGGGTAATACTTACCCAACAAGGAAGTCTAGATTTAGGTCATCCTTTTTCCTGTGGCTAGTTTAGTCATGTTGTGAAATGGTTTTTAATAAGAAAGGTTACCTTTATTGATGTCTCTGCAGTGACTGATGCAGCAATATACCTAAGCTTGTGCTGAACATTGAGAGTAACAAGTCCTAAGTACAGGGAGCCTATGTTTTGAATTCAAAACAATTAAAATCATTCAAAACATTGTGCCGGTGTAATGCCTCGGCACTGTTGTTTTGGCATGACTTCAGTATGTTTTGCTTGCCCTATGGTCTTTCTTTGGGTAAAAGATTAATTTTGTCTGACAGCTCATAGAGCAGTGTTTTCCACACAGTTCTCTGTGTAAGAGCTGAATGCCTCCACCGATGAGCAAAACCAGACAGGTGTGGGTGGCATGGGGACTACCTGACAGTGGTATACGATGAAATATTTGTCTGCGTGCTCTGTGTATCCCATGTGAGCTCTGAAGGACAAAACCCATTTTCATTACAAGACAGACTGGCTATTTTTCCTGTAGGGCCGGGAAGTTGCCACAGGACTGATGGCTTTTTTAGTTTGTTTCAGATCAGCTTCCTTACCACCTCTCATCAGGCCAGTGTCAGGTGAGAGTGCACATCACAGACTGGTGTGTCGTTGCTTGGTCAGATCTGCGTTCTGCCTCCCACATTTTTCAAACACCATGTACATCAGCATGCTTTTCTTCACTGTTGCTGGTGGGTTCTGATTTCCCCCACTCCACGACAATGAGTAGCTGATATAGGAGCTGTTGGCAATTGGTGGATCAGTCTTCAGTCTGGACCAGTGCCCCTCTCTCAGGCTGTGGTCAATACCTGCTGGTCCCCAAAGGAGCGCAGGGGACTCTACCTTGGCTGGTTACTGGTTTCTGCTCCTTAAGGTAGAGATTTTTCTTGAGGGTCACTGGGGATTGGCATATGCTACTGGCCAAGAGGGTGAATCCTACCATCTGTCACATTAGAATAATCTGCACTCTGGTGTGCTAGAGATGAAAAATATATACTGATATTACATAATTAGTGTACAGCTGAAGAAGCTAGGAATTATTTTACTGCCCAAGGGCAGCTGAGCATTGCAAAGAGTCATTACTGAGCTGTACCAAATATTTTCTCAATTGGCTATGAACCCTGGGAGCATCATCAGGATTAGAACGATTTTCTGAAGTTATACAATACTTCTCGGGAGGGCCGGGGAGGAGGGAGGGGAAAGCACATGGTAAAACAGTGCTCAGGTAAAACAGGGCTTGCTGGGTGTAGGTGCAGACCTGTCAGCTGTTTTCTGTATGTGCTCTCGTGTAATGCCGCTGGACAAAACCACTTGTAAGTGGACAAGTTTCAGTTATTTTAAACCTCAAACTATTGCCAGCTCTTTTCTGCCTGTCTTTGTACAAGTTCATAAATCCATCTATTACTCTTGTTTATTCAGTGCAAGAATCTTGCTATAACTTTCTTCTTCACTAGCTCAACTTCACACCCACGTGGCTGTACTTGGCAGCCAAGCTGTGCAGTGTGCAGGCATTTTATAAATTGACAGTAATGCAAAAGCAATAATAAAAATGAATGAAAGAATGAGCTCAGGAGAGCTTTTTTCATGGAAACAGAAGCTCAAATGTGATATTAGTGTAGAAATATGCCACAGCTTTTCTGCTTTTCTCTGTTGGAAGCTAGATGTTTGGGGATCAGCTTGCATATATCCAGGCTGTACAGCTGTGGGGAGCCTTACTGCAGGCTTGGATCAGTATACCTGGGAGGCCCATGGCATTTCAGGGTATGGCAGGAGATGAAAAGTCATCCTGCCTCTGTAAGCATCATATATGTCTGCTGCTTTATCTGTATTGGTGAAACCCTTTGTGAAGTGAAACAACTTAAGCTACAGACTTGAGGGGAATCTAGTCAACTAGTGAAAGCATGTATGTCCTTCTTGTCAGGCAGCTATGAGACATGGAGAACTTTTTTTCCTGAAATAAACCTACTGGGGTTTTTTTTTGTGTTTTCTAAGGCATATTTATTGGAGGGAGAATTTTAAAAGGAAAATCAGCGAGAGCTTTGTTGCTAAATTTAATGAGTACTTGTTTTCATTCCAATTTCTTGTAATTCCTATTACCTGATAATTTTATTTTATATTTATATGTGCTGATGTGTTCAAAAGTAGATGCTTATGCTGCCACCTGCATACAATAATCAGCTTGTGCAACCTCAGGGATGAACTCTGCTGGTGGCATAGCAGCAGTACTTCAACCAGGACGTGTGCTGAAGCATAATCTCTGAAGCATCATAGGTATTGAGAGACACACAAGGCATGAGCCAAACCTTGGTGGGCAATCACCCCTGCTTGGGAGAGCTCAGGGGTTGGAAACTTAGGCCAAGGGTGAGGTGGGAAATAGAGGAAAATGCTCTGAATCTGAAATGCAGCAGAAGAGCAGCACAGGCTTCCTGACACCAGTCTAGCTCCTCTTAGGTCTTCTGCTGCCTCCTCACTGCTGGACTGGGTGCTGCCCTAGATCCCTTGCCCTTTTTAGGTACCTGGCAGCAAAAAGGGGATGTTTTCCTTTAGGACAGAGAAATCCGCCTCAGTTGAAGAAGCAGCAGCTTCCCCAGGTCAGGGAGCACATTAAAGCTTCAGGGTGGTGTGTATGAGAAGAAGAAGAGAACCTATATTTTGTGAAAGCCCAGTTCTGGTCCCATATGAATGATTGGTAGATAAAGAAAAACACAGTCCAGGGAACACCATAATGTTACTAGAAGCTATTCAGTGCAGCACAGTACATGGCCATAAATTTCATATGAAGGTTGTAACAGTTTTCTCCTCAACAATTACATACTGAATGACTCTGAAAATGACAGTGAGCTCATCTGACACGTCTTTATAATAAAATATTAAAAAAGGGGGGAAATCGGAATGAGAAAAATAAGGAGAACTCTTTGTATTTTGCCTTATCCCAGAGTATCAGATAACTATATGCAAGGGTGTGCACTACAAAGTCTTATGAGGGACAAAGACAGGGAGAAGTGAGAATTGTATTTCTCGTGGCCACACAAAAAGGCAGAGAATAGCACTTCTTCCTAAGGACTGTCCCAAGACAAGCAAAATACATCACCAAAATCTAGCGACTGAGGCATTCCAGAATACCCAGGTAACGGAGAGTTTTCCTTCCTACACACTCTGTGCAGGGGCATTTCACTAATTGGCACGTTCCTGCTATGGTGCCTCACTTTTCTTTTCTGTTCCTGCCTCCTACCCTTCAGGGCTCCTTCAGCATTCAAAGGCTGCGTGTACCAGCTGTTCCAGGATCAGAATTGTCTGTCCTAGGTAAAACCAGTAGCTTCAGCAGCATCTGGCAGAATTCAGGTTCCTGTTCTTTCCCTAGTTCTCTCCTAACCTCACCTGTCAATGGAAATCTCTTCTTCAGAATCTGTTTATCTTTTTTTCATTTCTATTCTTAGGAAATTGTTTTATCTATACTTTTAAGCAATTCAACGCCTCAGACAAAATCCTGAATCAATTTTGACTCAGGAAACTAGTGAAATCAGTCTAGAATGTTTTTAATTTGAATATTTTATGTATATAGTGCATTTAACAACATGAGCAAAACTGTATTTCTGGTGTGCCAAGAGCTGGAGTTTTTATACTGAATATTCCCATGCAACTGGATGACTGAGTGGTGCTCTAAGGCTAGGTAGTAAACTATAACACTGTGGAAAATACTGATGTTAACAGTAGATGCAGTTTTACTGTAAATATTGTTGAGAAAATAAAAGTGGAAGTGAATTAACTGGGAGCATCTTCACGGGCAGTTTGCCGGTTTTTACACCAAAACCTAATTTGGTTCTATAAGAACAAACTTGACACAAAGATACTGTAGTAGGAAGCTGCACACAATGACTTCTACTCAAGTTCTTCTATCCCTTAAACTTTTACCAGGGGTGATTTGGCCAGGTTTCATGTAGTGTAGTTAAACTTCCTTCTTTGGTATTGCACTTTGTTTTCCCTTTTCCCTTTTAGACACGTGTTTTTTCTCTCCCTCTCATACTAGCAGATGGTCTCCAGTTATGTGCAGGAGCTTCTATTCCCTGGGTTGCTATGCAACAAAATGCATCCTATCTGCATCCTTTCTGCACTGTATCCCGTTTCCGTTCAACAACTCAAAATAACCAGCTTAGTGCTTCAACATGCTGCTTCCTCTTTTCTACAGAGTTGAATATCTATCAAGTATCTTCCTGGGCTTCCTATCTCTTCCTGTTACAGCCTTGAAAAAAATGTGTTTGCCCTGAATTGATTTTCCTCATCACTTCCTATTTACATCAGTCCACTTAGTGCTAAGGCAGGCAAAACATACATAAATGAGTCACGCAGCTGCTAGCCCATAAAAAAAATAGTGTCAGCCAATTGTGTGATGTTTGAAAGCAAGATTCTTCATTGTTGTCAGGTGTGGGGTTCCTGTTTGTCCTTTTTATCGTGGCTTTGTTTCCCTACTGATACCAGAAAGTGGAAAACAAATTTTTCTTTTTCTTTTTTTTTTTTTTCTGCTGGAGTGGTGAAAAGGAAAATATTAATCTCCAGCACAGCAAGGGAGAAGATGTGATAGAAACAGTTGTATGGTTTTCCCTGGCTGATAATGATGCAAACTTTTTGATGGGGTTTATTTTGTATTACTGGATATTGATCACTAAGGTTGCAATTGCAAGTGTTATGAGATACTTGTTAAGTATTCACTGCTGTTAATGCCAAATTTTGCATATTCTGAACCATCTACACTACTATTTAATGCTCATCAGGATAAGTACAATTACTTTGCATTCCTGCTAATTCTTTTTGAATGAGCTTAATTCCCATTTTGATCATATGTTGGCTTTCTCTATAGCAGGGAATGTAAGCTCTGGATAACCTTTTATTGCTTACTCTAAAGATAATTTAGTAGGTTAAAGGACACAGATGTATTTTGCTTAACTTGAGGAGTCTAAAGTCAGGCATGTAGTCTATCCTCAGCAGCTACACTCCCTCTGCAGTCAATGGAGAAAGGCACCTTCAGTAAATGAGTTACAGTAATTCAGTCATTCACTAAGATAGGTGGGATGAATCATTGAGACACAGGATTTCTGTCTCTTTAGCAACTGTCGAAAGAGTTTGGCTGATAGCTTGGATGAGATACCTGATTCTCAGATTAATGAATTGAATCTGGATGTTAGCAGTCTGTTTTTGTATAATTCCAAAATAATTTTTTTTTAAAATAATTTTCATTTTTTGGTATCCCATGCCATCATTTCCCAGTACAAATAATCTGATCCATGTTTTGGAAAGAAAATGAAAAATGACAACTAAAACTACAGATATAAGTGACCACTCAGCCAGTTTGGGTGAGCCTGAAGCCCCACCTTGTTGCCAATATCAGTGCCCATGCTCAGGTAATGACTAGGTTAAGACTAGCTGAGTTTCACTGCCTGAGTCTTTCCAGCTTGTAGTTGAAATAAAGCTTTTGATGAGAGATTATTCAAGGCAGAGTTAGATGATGCTTATCCAGAACACTGTTTTAAACTACATAGAACAATTTTCTACATTGCCTGAAAGAAGAATTTCAACTACCATTCCCTTGCTGGAGGAATCTGACAAGTTCTTTTATTAGATACCATTAGTTTTCTGCAGATCAGGTGGAGTTTGGAAGTCTATGCTTCTTGCCTGGTTATTGACTTCTAATTTTATTTATTTTTCCTAGACCCATCCATCAGGCATTCTGGTTTTAGCTCACTGGCCTGACCCTCCTCCAGGAGCTGGAGGTGCAGGGCATGTATTTATGGGGCTGCTGGGCTCCTGCTGTTCTCAGCCAGTGCCTCTCCCAGCCCTCTGGCCATTCTTCTGGCCTTGCACCTTCCCTCCCACTGCCCAGGGTGGGCTTTAGCAGGGTCAGGCTGGTGCAGGAAGGCAGATTATGCAGCTGGTGAAGGCTGGTTCTGCACTGCCTTTCTCCTTGGCACCTCGACTGGCACCAGCGGCACGAAACAGAGAAATTGAAAGCAGAGAAGCTGAAGTTACAGCACTTTGCAGTATTGCATTTATGGGACTGGGGTTCCTCTGCTCACTCTCTTTCTTGCCCTGCAGAGTGCAATAAAACCCGGGCATTGCCAGAGGATATCTCTGGGAATAGATTTTCCTTCAGGAAGCTCAACCGCCTGCTGCCTCTTCTTTACTCTGTGGTGGCAGCCTGTGCACAGGTTTACCTCTGGCACAGCCCAGTCTCAGGGCTTCTCCTTCTCCAGCACCTCGATGTGCTGTAAAGGTGAGGAGTCACACATTTGCTGTTCCCCTTTACCCTGCACCAGGGTCTTAGTCTGGAGTCTTTCACCCTGCCTTCAGGAGCAACACAGCTGATTTGGGGCACCAGGTCATAGTTCTGATCATTCTGAGAGAAACTAAATTTATTTCAGCTGGCTACAGAAATAGTAGTGGATAATAAATAATATATTTATTTATAAAATGCCATTTTCAAATTGACATTAATAGTGCAATAAAAGTAATGCACAAAGGATTTTTTCCTCTACTGGATCTTCATAAAACCTTTACATTACACTGAAAGAGAATGGGTGCTGTAGTTCGGCAAGGTGTGGGAGTTGTTAGATGTTATCTGAGGGGCTCTGTGTGTGAAAAGGCAGCCTTGGATGTTCATCATACTTTCCTCTAGCTTTAATGTCTTGAAAACTGTGCATTCAAAGTATATGCATTGAAGGAGGATGGTTATAGAGAAGCTGGCAGGGATCATTGTTTTAAGTCATGTGAGCTATTTTCTAATATCATGAGAAAGAAGAGGAGTTAAACTCAGGAGAGGTGAGTGAGTTCTACCCAGTAGGAGCTTCCACAGCCAAGAGTAAGATTGGTTTTGCTCTGAGAGATGATGGAAGGATCTCTCTAGACAGATAGTGTCTTTTAATGAGACAGGATGCAAACTGGATTTTGGATTACAGCCCACAAAATTTAAGAAAAAAGAAAAAAAAGACGATGCTAACTTATACTTTATTCCTTCACTCTGACTTTTACCCCCACAGCCAAACATCTCTGATGTTCGAGATAATTTGAAAGTTTAGGCCCCACATTCGATATATGTCAAACACAGAGCAGTGGCAGATGTGTTATGATTGGTGTTGCTTATTTTATCCACGTGCATTGTAACATGTACCACTGTTTAAAGCCCATATTAAGATTTCTGGGCTCAAGGCTTGCTTTTGCTAGCATGGTGTATGTATGAATTGCAGGACAATTGATTCTTTTTGTGTTGCTGGTGGATTTCCTTTTAATAAAGCAAATGTCACCAAAACCACAGAATGATAGGAAATGCTAGCTATGGCCAAGTTATTTCACAATAAAGTTTTTATTGTGAAAAAGACACTTCCTCTTAAATGAGCTCAATGCTTATTGCTTCCAAATATAGAATTTAGAATGACGTATATGAAAAATAAGTTCTCAAGACGTTATTGCTAATTAGGAGGTGCATTTATTGGATTATGACTTGTAAACCTACCTTTAAAAGGGAGCTCTGTGCCATGTTGATGCCTATTGTCTTAGAAATTTGCAACTTAGACACAGAAAAACCAGCATAGACCAGCACACCTTCAGTTCTTTGAAGGCAATAGCAGTCCGGACTTCATGGAGCTAAAAAGTTTGCTTACAGTCGTCCCTAGGAACCTGATGCCATTAGCTCCTATTTGAACTTTACATTTAGCAGGTACTTCTCCTGAGTGATTGCATGGGATTTTAAAAATTGTAATAAGGGAGATCGTCAGTTCCTTTTAAAATAAATTCTGCCATTCATGGGATGCGTAAGGTCAATTCTAGCTCTGCCTAATAGCAGTATGGAATTTCTAATTGATGAATTCTCATAATTTTGTTTTGCAGTTAATTTTAGAAATGCCACATAGTTTATCAGAATAAATGTGAAGTGGACGTATGCAGGTTTAGGAACTATTTTCTTTTGACATATTTGGAGAGTTGATAGCAGAAGACAAATCTCTTCTGTGATGAGGGTCTGCAGGTCTGGTGTGTGATGAAGGAGTCAGAGAACAGATGAATTCATATTTTGCATGATAAAAAGCTAAGTAAAAATATTAGGAAAAATCACCCCTGGGTCAAATCTTTGTATTGTCATTTCAACATCCAATAGCAAACAGGTACTCCTGGAAGAAATTGTCTTCACTATCATTTTTGTTTATTTAAAAAAGTCGGCTAATAACTAATGAAGGACTAAAGAACTAATAACTGACTTAAAAAGTCAACCAACTAATCCCTGGAAATTAGAGAGGCCAGTCAGTGGGAGGTCAGAGTGCAAAGCAGAAGTGCAAAGCTGCAACTCATCTAACAAGAGATAAAATTATGTCTGTGTGTTTCTCTAATAAGCAATGTGCATTAATCACTTTCTGGTAGGCTCACTAGTGTGTGTCCACGCAGGGATGTTCTTTCCCAAGCATTGATTGCCATTGTACATATGGGCTACTTTCAACAAATGTTCTGATCATATTCAGTATGCGCATAGAAAGGTTTGCAAGAGGAATATGGTATAACCAGATTTTAATAAAAATGTCAATTATATAGAAATGTTTCAACACCAGCTCTATCTTTATTATTGACACAGTAACAGAAAAGATGCAAGCGCAGTAATTAACAATGCAATCAATTCCAGTATTATGCAGATTTTCTGCAAAGAAAACAAATAGTTCTCTTCACACACTGTGGATTCTTTGCTCGAGAAATAAGCTTTTGGTTTCCTTGGTTCTTTGTGTAGTCTAGTCATTAGACCCATTTAAGAAGGTCTGGGAATTCATACTGAATTTACAATATGATTATATGAAATCAATAATATAACAATAACCAACATTTGTTATATGCAAGCAAGCTATGATATTGATAGCTATAGGCCAAGTTTTACTTTCCTCTACTGGAATCTGTATCTAAAATTCATGATGAGAACCAGCCCCATTAAAAAAGAAAAAATTAAAAATCGCATGCTTATGCCTCCCCAGAGAGAGAGGGGAGCATTATGCTGCAGGTTTAGCACTTTCATATGTAAATAATGTGTTGTGGCCAGTGCCCTTATAGGCTACAGCCCCTGTCCTGCTCCTGGAAGAAGTAGAGCTGCATCCTTCATCCCATGCAGGTTACTTGCACTTCAAGACTGGGAATGAAACTGGCAGTAGGATGATGGCTGTGTGGGCATGTGGAGTCAAACCAACCAGCACAGTGTAAAGGTCCAGGCAAGGTCACTGTGGCCTCTAAAAGCTGTAAAGGAGCTTCAAACTCTGCAGGGGTAACGCACACAGTATATCCTGTAATATGATAATTTTAAAGCGTCATGCAAGTCCTTAAATCTAGTTGTTTTAATTAAATAGAATTCTTTTTATATTCTATCTTTGGTTAAAACAGATTTGTCCAATTGCTGGAGTCATTCCTTTTTTTAAGCAGATTCAGTAACTAAACCAAACAAATGGAGAAACAGTTTGGTTATATAAGTACATTACCTCTGAGCCCAGAGTGGTCCTTCTCAGTATGTTAAATTTAAAAATATTTCTAATCCTAACTCTGTAGAAGGTGCTCACAAGGGACAAATAGCTTAATATTGACATAGCCTTAAATATATTGAAAATACATAAATCAGAATAATGAGATTCATAAATATGTTAATATTAATGGGGAAACCTTTTGGGAAATGTAGTGTAAAATCAAAGAAAAAGATGAACTTGAGATGTAAGCAATGATTCTAGTTAAATGAATAAAAAATTGGATATTTTGTTCCTCAAGTCAGAAAAAGACATTACATCCTTTTGAAATTGTACTTATGTCTTTAATACTGTCATAAACAGAAAGACCGCAAAAAATATTAGAGGAAAAAACCTAAAGGTATCTCTAAAAGCCCGATAATAAATTAAAAGGTTGGAATGATTTGTTTTTCGCATCATGGAAGGAGGAAAGCACCATGAAGCCTTTCTTTCAAAAATTCTCTCTAGAATCAATCGACTAATTCTACACTGAATTTCAAGGCTATAAAACTTTATTAGCAAGAAGAATATGTATATTGTTATTCATTTGTTCACACTGCAATGGTTAAGGTCCTGTCAGCATTTCCGTTAAAAACCCGTATAATTTAACAGGAAACTCCAACACATAAAAATACATTCAGGATGCATTTGACAAAAGGGCTGCTCTAACCAGATTCTCAGAATTAATTCTATTTAGATGTTTTATAGCTTGAAAAGAAGTGAACTGCCATGTCCCTAGAGTTACATACCATCTCTACAAAGCATTACCAATGTCAGCAGCTGCCAAACCAATGCTCTTTCTCTCTCCCT
Organism: Atrichornis clamosus; assembly: GCA_013400975.1. NCBI lineage: Eukaryota > Metazoa > Chordata > Aves > Passeriformes > Menuridae > Atrichornis > Atrichornis clamosus. The sequence goes on from WBMZ01005918.1 coordinate 44,504, forward strand.
TTCCTGGCTGACCCCCACTGCCCACCCACTGTTGCACAAGGGAGTCCATAAGGTCTCTCCTGCTTCCAGTTACTGTGCCATCTCTGACTTCTCTGCATTATTTACCTTGGTTGGGCTGCTGTGATTTTTGTCTTGATAATTCTATGGAACTTCAGGACTGTCCAGGGCATAGGGACAGATTCCATATGCAAAGATCCTGTGTTGTCTGGGAGCACTGAGCTTCTGACGAAGGTTTCTAGGGCAGCTGCACTGTGTATGGATGAGGACCTAGTTCTGCCCCAGTGCAGGGAGCTGAGGGTGATGCACAGATCCACTGTGCTTAAAGCCCAAAGTGGTGCTGGGCTGGCCCAGCCTGATGTCCCCATTGTAAAGGTCCTGGGCTGAACCCCATCTAAAACCCTACACTAAACTCAGCAACTGCGCTGACGTGGAGAGGCATTTTCAGTCTCTTCCTCAAGCAGTTTGCTCCTATGAATAATCATATCCTCTGCAAAAAGCTGAATTTCGTGTCTTAAGATCAATACAAACTTTTTGATATGGCAGGAAATGTTTTACTGCTAATGATTTAAACAGATGCTTGTACTTGTATGTAAGGCAGAATATAACTCATGAGTGTTCAGAAAGATTTTGTTAGCAAAATAAACCTTGGCTGTTGGAACTACCACATATTCATGCTTTAAGCATAATCAGTGCACGGGCATCACAGCTTTAGGGTATCAGACAAACCAAACTTCTGCCGTGATCACTGGTAAATTGTGCTTGTCAGGGTGAGAAACAAGATAGCTCAGAAGTGTTTATATTTTCTAACTGTATCACAAAAACTTCAGTGAATGTCTCAAAAATCTGTTTGATTAAGATTTGCAGAAAATCATGGAGTTTTCTGAGCAGTAATAAGATTGAAGGTGTTTGTAAAATTTTTCAGATTCTCTGCTGTGTAACAGTGGAAGTCAGACTGTAAAATACTGTCTACTCCCTTTCTTTAAAGTTCCAGCAAAGATTGTTCTCATTCATGTGTAGCTGACTACTGTACATCAGCAGTGTTTTCAAATCTCAAATCAATATCCTGGATGTTTCCAGATAAATTAATTAGTCTCGCTGAGGAGTTACTTTTCTAGGCTGGAAAAACCCCCCTTTGCTCCTGTTGGTATTGACTACATAGTCAACTGATAGACACAATGTTTACCCTCCTAAGAGGTCAATTTAACTGCTCCAGGCAGTACAGTAAACGTAAGAACACACTTTGCTGCTCTTTGGTTTATAAGCATTGACCACACACAGACTTTTGGTGGAGTAATATTGTTTCAGGCTATTGTTTTACTTCCCATTTTTAAGAAGACCTACCCTTGATTCTTAAATTAGCAATTGTCTGTTTAGGGATGATGGTCATTTGTCTAACAGTAGTATATATATAAAAAAAAAATCTCTATTAATTTCAAGGGAAGCAGATCTAAAAAGGAAGTTCTATGATTAAACAAGAGATTTAGATACTGAAATTATAAAACCGTACAATGTGCATTAGGAAATAATTTTTGACTACAAAACACAAACTCATTAATATAATTTGCATACATTTCCACAACACTGCTTACATATTTATTGTATTTTGCAGTATATAATTGATGTACTATTTGTCAGAAGCTGCCCTTCACATTTTTACATAAGGTATTTCTGCAGGAATGTGCTGCCTTCACCGTGTAACTTGTAGATGCCCATTTTTAAAACCACACAATAAGTGCATTTGAAAGCTGTTTATGCTTACATGGTGCAGAATTTTTTGACAAATTGATGACTTCATTACTAGACTTTGAACAAGTGTTGCAGTGCTTCCAGAGCTGCAGACCTCCCATCCCTCGTTCCCAAGCAAAAATTTGGAAACTGGGAAATTTCATTTTGGTATTTCCTGATGAAAGGTGTTTATTTTGCTTTCCATTTTCCATCACCGATCATTTTCCTAAAAAATCCCCAGCAAGTTTAAGTGACCTGAAAATGAAAGGATGTTTGTTGGGCTGCCTTGCACTTGCTTTTAACCACCAGTCTTAAGGTCTCCAGTTTATAATGTTAGCATGTCATCAGGAAATCAAACCAGTAGTCTAATTCTCCCCTTATCTAAAATGTCTTAGCTCAGTTGGAGTTTACTTCCCAAGAGATAATGTGAACTGTAGGACCACTGAACCCTTTGTTTCAGCAAATATTTCAATGTTTTGTATGTCTCGAGACAGTGAGACTTTCCTTTAGCTTGTTGTCTCAGGATAGGAGACATGGATCATGGGCCCCTTGAGCTGCAGAGGAATTCAAACACACTCTGTTTTCTGTGCAGAAGTGCTCTCACCTCTGGGGTCCTACTGGCCAGGGAGGGACTGCTGCTTTTTCACCTTTTTTTTAATTTTAGACTTCAGTTATTTTGAGATGAAACTATAACTTTGGAAATAACTGAATAGGTTTTTGCTGAAAACCACATTTGATGAATGCTTTATTTGCTGAAAAATTCCTCAACTCTGTGTGAATAATTATGGGTTCAAGTAAATTCTCTCTAGAGAGTATATCAGATCATTTCAGAGTGCACGGAATAATGTTAGAAATGCAGAAAGTGTTCTGCAGTCAGCTTCCTGCATGTCTATTAAAAGTGGGAAGCCCTGTTGGGTTTTCCTTCCTATGACAGCTTGCCCACAACTCTTTAATCAGTTTTCCATAGCTGAAAAGTGTTGTTGGCTTTGTTTATTACAAAGAACCGTGAGTCTGTGTTTTCTTCTTGGTATACCCAACATGAATCATGGTTTATAAACATCCTGTTGGTATTGATGGAATAACTGGGAACTTAATAAGACTTTGATCTTTCCAAGTAACTCACATGTAAGGCACAATGTCTGTACTTTTCAAAGTGCTAACATAAAAAAAAAACCAACCCAAAAACCCTCATACAGGAAAAAAAGCCCTCCATGAGTGTAGGATGTACACTGAAACATTTTTTCATGAGCAGTGTTTCTGACAACATATCTTTTAAAAAAACTCTGACATATTTAGAAGTTCAAGAATAAAACTCCAAAATAAATTAAGCAAAATTTCCCTGATTCATCTGATCATCCCTGTATCAGATGAATACAACAACTGATATGACTTCTTTCTGCTATTTTTCAAGAATATATTCTGAAATTTCTTGCAAGAATTATGAGGGTTTTTTATTATTATTATTTTTCTTTGTTTGCCTCAGCTATTTTTAAAAATTTCCTATAGACACATGGCTGATATCTGTTCTAGAGGTGGTTATATATATGGCTATATACATGGTATAATAATTATCATTTAGCAAAGCCCCATTTCTTCTTGTGTCTAAGGATGGCAAACAGTGCTTCATGTGAAATGTGTTAAAATGGTATAATTTATGATGCAAGTATTCTGAAAATAAACCACTTGTGAACCATTCAACAGTTATGAAACAGTTTTTAGAAATATCTTTTAGAGGGTGGTTTTTGTGGGCTTTTTTTACTTTGGTTTTATTTTCCAAACTTGACAGTCCTTTAAAGATGACCCTGTGAAGCACAATAGATGGGACAAACAGTGAGAGACAAGTTTCAGATTGCTTTTGAATAATGTCTAAAGCTTCATGGTGGCCCCTTTGATGTGACCCCAAGGGGACTGACCACCTGTGTTGCTTTGTGCAGTGATGATTTGTTAACCAGGAAACCTAGAAATACAATATGGCCTCAAGTAAACTTTTAGGTAATCGTAGATTAAATTTAGGGTTTTTTTCCATAATTTGTCATTCTTTATATAGAATAAATAGTTTATTTGACACTATTAACTGCCTAATTCAGCAGTTTTGCATCCAGATTTCCAAAATCATAGTTTTTTCATTTTAAAAATTATTTTCCATATACCTCCTAGATTAAACTGAATAAACCAGGTTATGTTTTTTAAAAGGACAATCAGTATATGGGACCAGTTCCTTTTTACAGCTTTACAGATGTGGAGTTCACTCAGGAGTTCTTCACTTCACAAGCCATTACAGATTACTGAATATATTTCTGAGGTAGCCACTACTATAGCAAAATCTCCTGTGGCTGGATTTGTTCCCTAAAAATAAACAAAGTAAAAAACCATTATTATTTTACAGACATTTAGAAAGATGATGTAACTTGATATTATAGGATAATAAATGCTGATATCCACACTCTTTCTTGTTTCCATGGTTTTCAATACTTATCAATGAGACAATGACAGATATTTTTCAATTTTTATATTGGCTGTAAATCAACCATGCTGCAGTCATCTGAAGTGGCAGTAAATACCACCTCTTTATAATTTCCTGAACATAAAAATTATATCTATTTCTTCAACTAGGAAGTTAATGTCAAGAGGATATATTGAAGCTTGAATTTCAGTAATAAAGTACTGGGCTGGTGAGCATCGTAGCATTTAAGATACTTGCCAGTCATTTTTTCCTTTTCAGAGAGGAATTGCAAAGGGAAAAGTGAGGTTTTATTACAGATGAGCCTGCAGAATACTGTCTTCTAGATTGTGTAATGCTCTTCCTCTACAGAGAGTTCCAAACAATCAGTAATACAGGATTTTCTTCAACAATTACATTTTAGCTTAATTGGCATATTTTTTTCTAGGATACATATCTGAAGGAAAATTCATACATGTTTAGGTGTACCTATAATGAGAGAGAAAGTTGTTAGGAAGTTCTTAAACTACAGATATTCTTGAATGCAGAGCTGAGCGATTGAGAAATGCCAGTTTAGTTCAGGCGAGGACGCAGAGTTCGGTTCAAGTCTGTAACACTGGTATAAAGGTGTTTTAAGTCCACAGAGTTATACTGATTTGAGTGTTAAGGGGAAAGTATTAGTGTCTTTCCAGACTTGTTTTACAGATTGCTAAGCCCCCACAATGAATTTAAGTTTAAAATGGCTTATAGGCTTTCCTTGTTATTCAGGACCTGAACTGAAATCTATATTTTAGCATGTAGGCCATTAAGTGACAAGACCAAGAAGCTCTGTTCTGTGGTGTGCTGAACATGTGAAGAAAGAAAAATGTCCTAAAAATTCCTCCAACTTTTGAGTCATCACCAAAGGGGCTGGGAGAAGCTGAGAAGCTGGGGTTGCTGCTGTCCTAGGCTGGTCGGTCCCACAGCTCTCAGTTCATGTCCAGAGCACTCAGCCCACACGTGGGAGTGCATGTCCTGGCTCTTTTCAATCCAGACCTTGGATCACAGGCTGAGCAGTCAGAACTACATGGGCAAAGGTGGGATCACATGCCAATAAACCAAATAGAGTGTTTAGTTAAATGAGTTGGCCAGTTACAGAGTGGCAACAACTTAAGAGGTGGAGTAGAAGAAAATGACATAAACACAAAAGAAGTAAAATTAAATCACATGGCCAAAGTTCTCTTACTACTTTGTGCTGCAAGTTCTATTTGTAGGGTTCATTTTTCTTTCCAAGCCTGCCTTTGTGATACAATTCCTTTTAAAGGAGCTTCCTACTGTCATCCAGATAAATGTGTTTCTACCTAAATCCTACTGCAAGCTCACAAATTCCACTAAGGATTTGTTTAGTTCTGTTTAGTATTTTTAATACATGTCCTCTTTCCAAGTGAAGTGTTGCCTCTTTTTGCCCTGCTTACTTTAAATCCACCGTTGGGATTAATTTGGTTATTTACTCTCAGCAATGGAAATAAGTCAAAGGGGAAATGCTTTTCACACTGAGTAGGCACCATGTTCTTCTGGAACGAGCATTCTTTTCCTTTGTTTTTGAAACAGTCTTTTGATTTCTTTGGTTTTCCTTTCATGACATTTAGGAGAAAAGGAAACTGCTGTTGCATACGGGATGCCTGGGATTTCTGTTTTACATTATACTTTTTTAAATATTTGAACTCTGCTTTGTGACAGAACAAATTAGAGTTGAAACTGCAGGGCGGGTAAGGAGTTTCAAGGTTTCCTTATTTGATTTTCAGGGGTCTATATTTACCCTATTCCATTTTATATTGTGAAGTACCCTTTCTGCTCATTCTAAACAGTCTTTTTATTGGTAGCAGGCTTCTAAACTAATAGTTACCTGCACAGCAGCTGCCAATCTTCTCTACTGCTATGTTTAAAGCAAACCAACCAAACAAGAAAACCCCAACCAAACCAGCAGATTTCTTCTGCTACGTACTCTGACAGACACATGAAAACTTCCCTCATGTGCTGTTTCACTTTTGTTTATTCCCTCTATCTCAAAGCACAATTTTTTATAGCTTGATTTCAGCTTAAAAACCCCTAAAACCTTAAAACGATTTGTTTGCCCTTCCTTAGTAAGAAGGTGGTGAATCACAGACCTGCATGTTACAATTTTGTTCAGCAGCGTGGACACATGGAGCGCTGGCACTGCAAACCGGTGCCTTCCCTGAGTCCCAGCAAAGCTCCAGCTAGAAACTAGTACTCAGGTCACACAAGGGGATGTATAATCTTCTTGCTTTTGTTTTGGGTATATGTGCTGTATGACAGAAACTCAAGAGAGATTCACTCGTTCAGTAGAAGGGCAAGTGAGATGCAACTCATTGCCTAACATATTTTATCTATGCCAGCAGTTTGGTTGTTCTTATATACAGTAAGCAATAAAACTAGTTAAAAGATCATTAAATAACTCCCATGAAGTTATAACAATGCAATAAAAAAATCTAACTCACACAGGGCACCTTGCGTCATGGAGCCCTTTAATCAGTCTTTTCCTGGGCTGTGTTAGAGCAGTGACCATAAATCTACCAGCTATCCAATCTCCAGCACTGCATTTCCTCTTTTGCTCTGAGTTGTTGGCCCACCACGGAAGGAGATCTGGAATCTTGCTGTAGTCACTATGGTGTGCCAAGCAGCTGTTCAAAGCTAGAGAAAATGCTTTGAACAAGGCAGAGAGAAGTTCTGATTTTAAACTTCCATATTAAAGTGGTAATGAAATGTATTTTTGTACATAGCTTTGAAAATCCCCACTGTGGAATCATGCACTATCAAGGGTCATTTTAATAACATTGATTGTTAAAAGACACAGCTCCCAGTGTAAAAACAGAACTCATTAGAATTCAGGGTAGAGCTGATTACAGGGGAATGCGTAAAACTGAATATTAAGAAGATGAAGAAGAGCTGGATATCAGTGCTGTATTCCAAAGGGAAATCCACCATGTACTTACTGTCCCAATCAGTGGTACCCAAAGGCAATGTGTACCTCTGTGAGTGTACCCTACTGGAGAGGGAACTCTCGGAGTTTGGCCAAGGGTAACTATAAATATTAAAACCTTTATTATCAATGTTTGATAGAAACATAAAAAATTTATAGTTGTATACAAATTCTTTAGCAGAGGAAACACATGAGATTTGATACTGCCACTGTTAAGTCACTTTTTTTCTTTCAGACAAAATCTAATTATTTCTGTCCAAATTTATTTCTTTCTTTAACAGAGGTGGCATCATCCAAAAGAAGTAAAATAGAGTGAGCAGCTGAAGCCCTGTATATAGTTAAATAGCAGATTCTGTATCAAGGTCATTCAGATAGGCTGCTGTGCTATGTTTTGTTTAATTTTCCTTTTTTTTTTTTTTTTTTGTAATTTTCAATCTCCTAGCCTCTCTGCCTCCTTTTGCTATTCAGTATGTGTTTGACACAGACTCTCTCTTGTTTGGAAACAAATGCATTCAGACATCTTTGGTACTTATAAAAACAGTCTCAAATTATAGCGATCATTAACACAGCAGTAACACATAGAAGTTATCCAGCATATTGAAAAAACATGTGAAGCTTTCAGTGCACTCTGTAACTGTATGAGATTGAGAGGTATCTACCCAAATGTGAATTTCCATGTCCCTATAACATGCAAATGGAATTACTTTCCACACTGTAGAGAAGATTCATTAAATAGAAGTAGAATCTGAAGGGAGAACCTCCTTGTCTTGTAGTGGGAAGCTGTATGAGATGTAGCTACATTTGTATATTTAAGATATGATTATCATAATTGAAATATAGAATTAACCAATCTTGTATTATTTATGATAATGGAGCAATAAATTTAAGCTTCCTGAAGAGTACAGTGTGCCAAGAAACTAACTTAGAAGAAACAATCTTATAGTCAATAGTATCATTATAGAAATATATTTTATAGTTCTGTTGTGAAATATACAAAAAATCAGACAGGACATATAGGATTTCTACATTTTATGACTGTTTTCTACCTTCTCAGTTGGTGTCTTTTAAGTGACCAGCGAGACAGTACTCACCGGGACCCTTTCCCCCTCCCAGTATCAGCTCCAGTAAGGCCCCAGCTCGGCTGTGTCTCTGTGTGGTGCTCTACAACAATTAATCAGTAATCACCTCTTCAATTTGCCTTGTGCCCTATGCAAGTCTAGAACAGTCTTCTTGAAGAAGCACCTGAGAAATACATAGAGGGGACAAAAAAAAAAGAAAAGAAACCAACCATTTAAAATGTGTTCCTAGGCTTCCTATCCTCCTGTGTAGTGTGTACTACCATGCTGCCATGGCCCTGCTGCAGCTGGTAGGCCTGTGGAAAATAACATTAATCCTTTTGGCTTTCATGCAAACTAAACTCTGTGGTCAACAGAGTGGGGATTTTCATATATTTTGAGCAAAAATGCACTAACCTTACCTAGATTTAGACGTGGCAATATGTTTATGGTGACACTGCTATTGCATTACTAAGTGACGAGGTTCACTTCAGTCACATTGCTATAAGTTTATTTAATTTAGATAAACAAAAGCCATCATAATATTTAGATAATCAAAACTCTATGAAAAACTGAAGATTCTTTTGAATAAATCAATCTATTTTTGAATAGACAAAGACTATAATACACTTTGCAGTAACCTAGGACAAAATACTGTGTATTGTTAAGAGTTTCAGTAACTGTCCATGGACCGTCTTTGCTGTAAATGAATGTTTTTGAATAACACCAGTAATCTGAAGGTAATGAAAGCAGTTTATGCAAGGTGCAATAAACAGCCATTGTTGTGTCTACAGAACATTACTTTATGCTACTGTGAAGATGATGTCTTTTTAGTCTTCTAGCTGTTTTGAAAAAAAAAATTCAGAGGCCACTAGTCTGAAAGAAACAAGGACAAGATAATAACTAGAGACGCAATTAATCCCTGTGCTTTGGAATAGGACAAATTGTTACAACAATCACAGAGAAAGCTGTACAGAGGTTACAGGAAGGCAAGTTAATGCAATGCTTAAAGAAAGGGAACAAAGAGTGTTAGAAAGACCTAAATTACAAGAGCAAAGAAATGAAAATACAGCTTAATAAGAAACAAATGTTGCGTGCTGTGTATTAACAGTGGAATGCTTGCAGAAAATATGGAAAAGTCTTTGTTTACTCAACCCTGACTCATGGGCAAAGGTTTACATAAACTGGGCTTCTCTCCTGATCACAAGTATGTGGGAAGTCTTATGGGGATGGGTAGTCAATAGGGCTTCTCACTCACTAGAAATCAGACAAATGTTTGGATTCAGTCACTCAGGGTAAAAACTTGGTTGCATAATTGCCAGCAAAAGGCTCCCATTTTATCATTGGGGCCAAAATCCCACTAGTGCATCAGGCTCCAGCTCTGTCGTCAGCACTGGCTTCTAAAGGAGCAGCAGAGTGCCGGCAGCCAGGATGCACGGCTGGATCTCAGCCCTTGCTCCTGTATGGCAGCACACGTTGCTGTGTGGCTTCCCAAGCCACTTCTGGGGCTCTCTTTCACTCACTGACAGGAATGAGGTTTTGCCTTATGTGCAAAGAAGGAAATGTTAGCAATAAAAATACTCAATGAATATACCGAGCAGATCTTGCTTTCAGTCACGTCCTTTCAACCTCACTGAAGTCGGGGCTGTCTTGGCTCTTGTCAGGATTCTTTCAAGCCTGTATCACTGCCAGAAATCCAGAGAGCCTTTGGGAGGCTAAGGGCCAGGACCGAGAAAGCAGAGGTTTACAGAGTGCGTTATCAGAGTGGGGAAGAGAAAGTGCACCTAGAAAGGACCACAGTGGGTGATGTAAACCCTTACTACAGTCTATAGCAATTTAATGGAAGTAAATCAGGATAAATAAACATCTGATGTGGAACCAAGAAGCAGTTGACCTAGTCTGAATGGGAATTAAATTGCAGCTGACCTATTGCATCACTAAATGACCCTCCTCAAGGGGAAGGGATAGGAGTTACATGGGGTTTTTTTCTGCTTTAAAAAAAGTTTTAATAATTCAAAGAAATGTTGGTAAATGTGCACGGTAGGTACTTGATGGATTGAATTCATTCCCCTCTTTGTGTGCTGACATCCTTCTCGCTGCAGAGGGAGAATCTACAGATGCACAGAAATGCTGCACAGGATGGGATGTTTCTTTATGGCATTTCCGTGTGCCTTAAATCTCTGAAGAGTTTTCTCTGTGTGTGTTTTATATTGAGTCATTAAGTACAAAAACAAACTTATTCACAAACCAGCTTTGATCTAGGCTTCCTGTGATTTATCTCTGCTGCCTATAGCATGCACAGAAATCCTACCTGATTGTTATTAGCTCCCCAAATATTTATATCGTTACAGATAATCAATGCTTATCACAGTCAATACAGACGTTACAAGTTCCTCAGAGAAAGGCACTGTCAGCATAACAGCATTTTAATTATTGCAGCATATGTTTTCTAATAAGTCTTGTCTTTACAGTATCAATTAGACAGAGTAACTATACATATCTTATTAATAGATGATGTTAAAAATATTGTACATGTAAATTATAGCTTTTCCCACTAAGTGTAAGAAGCAATAATGCAGTGTCTTGGAGGTATTAATGTTCACTTAATTTAAATCATGTTGCTAGTGCTGTTTTCTGTTTACATTCCCTTGCGTTTGCACTCTCTGCAGGATGTTTTTCATTCAACTGCTGTGTAAAACAAATTTGCTTGTGGGGTTTTGGCGATATAAAGTATCTGACTGGCACCAGTGCATTAGCTATTCTACATGTAACTGAAAACATGAATTCAATATTTGGAGAAGAAGTAGAGATAGCAGCATCTACTGGTTTAGAAGATGCAGACAATATGCTTTTTGTTATCAAGTGTGCAGTATGTTCATGGGGAAGTCCACTGGAGAACACGCTGAGCCCTTCTGTCCCTCAGCTTCCCACCTTTATGCAGCTTCTTACTCCCTGCATCATTTTGAAGTTCTCCAAAGAGAAGTGCATTGCTTCTTTCTTTCTTTTTTTTTTTTAAGGACATTTCAGAGAAAATTGTATTATTAACATTTTAAGGAAAACTAAACGTTCATCTGTCTCCCAACAGAATCTAGTATAGGAACACCACGAAAATATTTTTGTAGGCAGCACAGTCATGCTTTGAAAAGGGGAATTACTCTTTGTCTCTATAAAAGTACTTGCTGCTCATGCAGGATATGAAGGAATCGGTTCTGAATCGGCATTCTGTTTATGTCTTCTGGATAGATACAAATCACAAGACAGATATAGTACAAATTGGTGTGAGGATTTTTTATGCCTTAACCAACTTAAATTTCAACTATCTGCTCTCTCAAAACACTCAAAAAGTATTTGGAAAATAAAAGATCATTGGCTAAGTAAAGAATAGGCATACTTTGCTTTTTCAGAGATGAATGTCTTCTGTTACTTTTTGCTATACTTTTTATTAGGCATATGATAACCTGGGTGTTTGGAGCACAAAAGCACAGAGAAGACGTGCATCAGTGTCTTGTAAGTGGATAAGTATTTCCCAGGTACAAACAATATTAACCTTAAAAATGGATTAAATTCATGAGAAAGACAGTTACACCAGTGAAAAGACTCTTACTATATTGGCTCCTGTATACATTTTTGTATCTTTATATTCACAGGAATATAAGAATTAACATATTTTCCTACTTCAGTAGTATGACCTTTAGTAGTGATCTCATTTTGAGATGTAATACAAGTCTTAAGTCCTCTACGTGTCTTATACACTCATTATAGCTAATGTCCCAGATTACTGGATTGTGATCCTAGAACTTTTTACTTCAACATACTAAATAGATCACTACAAATTTTAACAGAATTCTTAAAGTATATGAATATTTATATTCAATATTTCTTTTTCCATGTTTGGATTAACTTCTCACTAAATTAAAATTAAAAATACTTTTAAAGTGGTTGAACGTATGCTTTTATTACTGTTCTCATGCCACGAATCTGCTAATTTTTTGTGTCTGGTCTTTATAGAATATACACGCACACATATATATGCACATACATGCAGACATACAAAAATCTCCTAAAATTCTTGGTAATTCTAGCTCGCAATGAGTACAATAATCACAGTTTTTCCTGAAAGTTCCTGTTGCTGCAGTCACTGGATTAGTTCAAAATTTCACTTTCTGTTCAAAACACAGGCTTTCTGGAACCACAAAACCACCTGGTAAATCTGAACCTCTCAGTACTGATTCCAAAAGCATGTAACACTAGTAAATTATCTTTAGAAGGAGAGAATGATTTGGATAAACACTTATTTGAAAGTTTTTAATCCATCTGAATGAGTCTTCTACTGCTATTTTTTTTTGCAGGCTTACAGACTGGCCATTTTACAAGTAGTGCAAGTAATCATTGCAGGTTTTCAAAGACTGTTTCTAGCCATGTTACCTCTGAAAGGCATTTTTCTTCTGCTAGAAAATGATATCTTATCTTAGTAGAATATAGTAGTATCTTAGTAGAATAATAGAATTATTTAGGTTAGAAAAGATCTTTAAGATCACTGAGTTCAACCATAAATGAAGAATTTGGATGAGTGTAGTGGGTTTTTTTGAAGTAACTCTTCACTTTTCTGATTTTATTTTTTTTACATTCCAGATTCAAAGTAATAGCTTGAGCTCACTTAAATGGGGTCATAAGATCATTGACCACCATCACAAGAGTATTTAAAGATGTAAACTAAAAAGCAGGCTAAAACTAAGTTGACTTAATTCAGAATTTAATGTAAACTCTTATTCCTAGAAAAAAATTGCACATATATGGATAATTTTCAATGCAGTGGATAAACTTTATATCCTTTCATAATTCATTTGATTGTTTTTTACCACAGCTCTGCTTGAGGATACTCATGCTGTGTGAATGCCTCATTCATGTGCAAACTGTACCAATTCAGGGTAATAACCGGTGGGAATAAAGCACTACCTGCTGACCTGGAAATGTAATTAGAAAAGAAAATTGGAAAAAGAAAGGACCATGTTGGTAATGCAAATTCCATTTTAGGATTAAGGAAATAGTCACTGGATATAGTTGTGGTTGAACATAATATTCCTATGTTGGTTTCTATCAGAAATTTATTAATTGCCTCCTTTACACCATTAAAATATAGAGAAAGGGTTTTAATGCAGATAAATTCATGGTGACTACCTTTATTCTACTGTGCAGAAGTGTGAACTGTATCCTCGTGGCCTGTTCCATTGATCTCTGAGGACAATAACATCAGGAGATTCAGTGCCACTGAATTTGCACGCACTAGAAGGGCAGTAGATTAAAAGTTTTCCTTCAGCATGGATTGGTTGTCTTTAAGTAAAGTTTCAGGTCACTTCTAGGGCACCGTTGCAGGTAAAGGAGAGCTGTTTTTATTAGCTTCTCTGGTAGATAAGAAGGTTTCAGTTTTAATGATTGCAAGATCAAATATTTGACAAAAAGTGAAAAGCAAAGACCGGAGGTGTATATTCTGAAGTGAAAGAGGGAGGAGAATAATGAGTTTGAAAAGAATAAAACATGGATTGGTTAGTGGAAAAGAATGCTACAAAGGTCTCTGTGTGAATCTTCGGTTCCTGGAGTCTCTGCCAATTCCTTTTATTACTATTTCAAGTAACCAGGTACATATGGCATGTTTGTAAGTAAAGCAGTCAATGAAGTTAGTTACACCTCTGCATTTATTACCCTACCCCTGAGTATTATTAACTTTTACATTCCCCATAAAATATAATTTATCACTTAAATAATTTGCTTTGTGTCAGGGTTCAGTGTGCTCCAGTGCTTTCCTGCTCATTAAATGAGATATTTTTACTTAATGAGCCCAGAATGTCCTTTGCATTTAACATTAGAATTGATTTCAAACACTCCATTTTTCTAACATATTTGTATGTAATTTCAGAATGTGGACTTCATTCCACAGTCTTACACTGAAGAAAAGAGAGCTACAAAGAATAATGACCCATGAATTCTAGAGATGGACACGGTAAGTACGGGTGAATATTTTTTAAAAAAACCCTATTACCTACCTGCACTTTGCATTCTTTCATCTAGTTTGAAAGCCTGACTTACTATTTGAGCCTGATGCTGCAGCTATTACTTATATAATACTCCATTAAGGAAGTGTTTTTAGAAGGGACTGCAAGATACTGATTTCCATGAAATTAACAGCATTTAGAAAGAAACCCACCCTAGGATGTATGCACGTGATTTGTGTAACAGATAGGTAGTCTTTCAAATGTCCACAGTTCACATTAAAATATATATCCATAGGATAAATAAATATCAGAGAACTCTAGCGATGTTCTCCTAGTGGGAATCTGGTTCATCTCTTTGCAATTGCAAATAATCACTTTGCAATTATTTAATAGAATCTGAGTAGAGAAACCCTCTGTTGTGCAATAAATCATTTGCTCATAATAATCACTGGAACAAAAAACCAGCCCAAACCTCTGAGCTATCTCAGCAACTCCAGGATAAACACTGCACTGCTACACTTTAAATGGAATTTTGCCACCAGCTAGATTTCAAGGAGTCAGTGAGTAGTATATGATGGATTCACAAGTGGGTGTTCATTTGAGTCCATTATAACAAATGTGACCATCTGTGCATCAGCTGCACACCACTAACATGCAGCGTGCAAGTCTGATCAGTCAGGTGCTCAGGATGCACGGCAGTGTGCATGTCATGAAACACCCAATAAAGGATAGTAAAGCTGAAATTTAATCCCATAAAAATGCTAATATTGTAATATAGATTTTTTTCTTCTGAGTGAAAAATACTAATTCAGGAAATAAGCAAAATTATATTTATATTTAACTGAACTTAAAAGATTTTTTTTCAGAGTACATTTAGCCATCATTAAACATAATATCCATATTTTCCATGGTTGCCTTGTCTCACCTGATTAAGAGCTAGGGCCTCTCTTTCTGTTTGCTCCTCTGGACTGGGTAGACTGGGTCATGCCTTGTAGGTCAAAGAGAAAAACATTTCCCTATTTGTGGCAATAGGAGTTAACACTGGTGTGATTATCCATACCAGTGTACTAAATGTGAAATTTTCATCTTTGCCATGGAGGGAGAGAAAAACAAAGGAAAAATTAGAATCAAATGTTGATTATAATTTAGTGAGGGGTGAACACACCCAGGTTACTTATTAACGGCTTCTCATAATTGAACAAGCTACTAAGTAACATAATAGCTCTGATACAGACTGGGGAAACAGTGTCGTCAAATATGTAAAGTAGAAGGGAATCTATACTGTTGCTGTTACCCATCAGAGAGTCTATCACATATCCCCAGGAAATCAGTTTATTTTGCTTTTCCTTACAGTCCTTCATCATTTTGTTCATTTGAGCTGCAGATAGTTAAGGTTGGTACATTCAAGCGGAATGCACTTTTTTTCACCTATTTTTCATCGTAAAATGAAAAGGAAGAGTGCTGGGGTTGTTTTGTTTTGTTTTTGTTCCCCCATTTACCCCCCCCACCCCCCAAAAGCCCCCCTAAAACCAAACAAGTAGTGCTATAGGTTGCTCCAGGGAAATACTGAAATATCACTTTAGATACTGAAGTCTGTAATATTGTAGCATATTTATATGGCCTGATGAGATCTGAAATGATAAGAATTTTTTTTCCTTCTGATTCTGTAATAGAAATAGATCTGCCCTTCATGTCATCACAATTTTAAGAACAGATGTGAGATACTTTAAATTTTTAAAAATTATTTTTCTAGATGATAATTATAATTAACTGTCATGTTTCAAATTCTAATGCCACAGAATTTATTTTTTTAAATGATATATATATACATATAAGAGATAAATGATATATAGATAAGTGATTTCAGTAAAATTTCAGTAAAACATCTAAACAAAATACTTAATTTTTTAAACGAATTTTTATCTTCACTCTGGATGGATAGCAATTTAATTGCTCTGGATGGATAACAGTTTGGTTGTTATATTGTAAAAATCCTGGGGATGTCTCAATGTATGCAGAAAGGAAAATGTGATGCACCTACATGAGAAGTTTCTATGATGGGTCAGCATGTTTTTTGAGAGAGGTCTTTTCTGTGTTGCTGAGTTAGAGTCAAGACTGGACCTACTGTTGTTGCCAAACAGGAGCTTTCTCCCCTTTAGCCTGTACCAGTCCTAGAAACAAATGTAAGTTTTAAGAAAATTCAGGTATATTATCGAGGAGTCACTCCTATCATATCCCCTGTATTCCTATGTTTGGCAGTTTGCATTTTTTTAGTCTGTGTACAGCTGATCATGGTACAGGTATCAGGAAATAATTTTTTTCATCAGGGAACTGCAAGGCTGGTTTTTGGTTGCTGCTGTTGTTTTAGTTGATGGTGTGATCCTAAGTCTGGGCAAGAGCACAGTTTGTTGTGGAAAGTCTCTGGCACACGAGGCAAAACCTGCAGCAAACACATTGTCACTAAGGAAAAGGCACTAACAGGTGCCTGCAGCGCAACTGAAGGGTGTTCGTACGGGGCACCTCAAGAAAGTGAGGAGCACAGCAACTTAAGCTGACCCCCTGACTTTTCTCTGATATTTGAGACCCCTTGTCTGAGACTAGAAATGGTTAAAGAGGGGAATAAATGTCGGCTGGATATGAGTGTCATTTAAGGGATAATACATTGCTCCACTGGGCTTGTATCAAAGCATCCAGTATTTGTTTCTGTAGGCAACAAATTTTACTTACTTTTTTTTTTTTAAAATCAACTATTTGTAGTTGAGAAATTATCTATGTGATTTCAAGAGAGGATGAGATAAAGTTGCTTATCAGATTCCTTTTGGGAATAGTAGTAAGTAGTTTATAGCTAGTTTCAGTTAACATAAACTTTCTATAAATCAGATACATAACTTTTTACAGATGTAGACTAAGGCCAAAGGTTCTCTTCACTCTTTGAGAGCAATGACATTAAATTTTTTATTAGTACCCATGATGATAATGCACTTGACTTGAGTTTTGACCGTACTGTTGAGAGAAACTACTACATATTTTTTTGAGAAGTACATAAATAGCCAACTTTAATGCTGAAGAAAAGTTTATTTTTCTTTTAAATTAATTACTTCTTTGCTGAGTTTAATTTATTTATGTCCTGTTGTCTGCAGCCTCTCTTGTAGCACTGGTCTCCGTGTTGCTGCCATCATATTGTGTGTGTGTTTGTGGCTGGCTTTCAAGCTATCATTTCTTTATGTCTTGGGGCTCTGTGATTTAGTTTTACAAAGGGGTCCTGCATTTAATATTGCTGCTGCAATCCACTTTGCCAATATCCTGTATACTTGCAGGTGTTTAGAAACTCTTGCAGAGAAATGCAAATTGCTGTTCGTAAATCTTCTAAACACAGATTGTCTTAGTTCATCCTATTGGCCACTGTGCCTGAGTTCATCTGGAGTTATTTGGGCACTCTCCTGCTTTTATAGTTCAGATTCTTCACACTTTTCTATTTGAGTCTCATAATGCTTTGACTTCTCTGCTATGTTTGGGATGCTCCCATATTGGTTTCAGTTTGGCTGGAGTAGCTTCCCTTGCTTGCAAAATTCCAGGCTTTATTTTAGATCTTTGATATACTCTTTCCAAGTGTTTGCACCAAATTCGAAACACCATTTGCCTTTCTACCAGGAAGATAACTCTTCCCTGCATGTTGTGATTGTAGTTCAGATCAATTAAAGGCATCTCTGTGTTTTCTTCTCTTTTTGTACTACTTGCTTGAAATTGAATTTCTTGGATCTTTTTTCATTGGGAGTATTTTACACATAGCATGATTCAAATCTCCTTCTAATCACTGCAAATCTTAAATGAACTTTAAATTAAATAGTTGATGAAAGTTGTGAGTGATACAGGGCAGATTTTCTTAGCATCCTGCAGTTCTTGGGAAGTTCAACTGCAGTAAGAAATGCTAAGCAGTACAGACCTTTGACCTGAACTTCTGAATTTTCTGAACTCTCATCTGAACTGTAATGTAAAGAAAAAAAAAAAGACTCTGTAAAGGAAACTGGTTCTGACGTTCATTAATCTGTGAATCTTAAAACTTTGCCAGTTTGCAAGAGTTTCCTTCTTTTACATATTGAGAACACAAGGATTCCATGAGAAAAATGGGCTTGAATCTCATTAGACATCATACTGTATTAATGGCACTGGTTTGCTCATATTTTATTCATTAAATTATATTTGTCAATGTGTTTTTCTATTTTAAACCCTTACTGTAAAAGCGAGCATTATCACCTCAAAGTATTTGTTTCCTAGAGTGAATGCCAATACTATCCAGTCACGCCATATTCTCCTAATTATGCTGAGGGTTTCTTTCCTAACAGCATTTATTTTAGGGTGTCAACAATACTTCAGTTAAATGTAGTGTAAAGTGCACTTATTTAGCAAACTTGTCCTTCAGAAAAGGGTTTTTTTTGTCTTTAAAACACCACCAGGTTGTTTCTTTTGTCAGTGCGTGTTACAATAGAAATCTTAAATCAATAACACTTCTTATTCCTATGCAATTGATGCATAACATCCTTCTTCACACAGAGGTTTAATGTGTTGTAAATTAATTATCTGGAATGCGTGCAGGGTCAATGGACCTTGGTATGACCAGGATGTAATGTTAAAGTGTTCCATTTCCTTCCAGCCCTGCTCAGCCCTCTCGCTGACTCTTCTGTACGTGTCAGTTATGGCATCTTCTGCAGTTTGGTCCCTTAAGTGTTGGTAATGCCCCTCTAGGGCTTGATCGATAGGAAAAATTTCCTTTACCATAAATTTGTCCAACAATTTTCTTTCTTTTGAAGATGGAGTATCTTTATTAACTCTACTTGTATAATGCTTCTTAGTAAACTATTCTTACTCTTACAGAAGTTTAAAATAATAGCCGTATTTTAAATCTTAATGGAATTGCAAAGATTTTGCATAAACAGATGCAGATGTAATTTTTGGCTCTTAGGTGCCTAAAAATTACTCAACAATGCTTCAAGTTTCTGTCAGGAGGAGTTTTGCTTTACTGTATCTACACATCAAACCACACAGCTGAATGAAACTGTTATTAACTGTGAAAAAATGCTGAGGGAGAGATTCTCAACCATGAAGAGTGCAATTAAAACACATATTCACTGAGTTTAAAGTAGCCAATTTCCTTTAAAAATTGGAGAGGCCACCTCTATTACTTTTTTTGAAGCCAGCTTGGCTATTAGTTGCTAGGGTAACAAGATCCAAGATAGTGATTAAGTCCTGTCCAGGCAGCACAGCGTTATGGGCGTCTAAGATAAATGCAAAGAAATGCTGGTAGGAACATTCAATTGTAGATTATTTTAATTTTTGCTTATTTATCAGTATTTTACTAGATGGATGCACAAAATATGTATACATTTGTAATTAAAAAGATGCTGGTGCATTTTAATTGTCTGAGTAACAGATGACACTACACTACTAAAACAGAAAACACTTCAAATCTCAATAAAAAAAAAAGAAGAAAGAGATGCTACTTAAAACTCACAGCATGTTGGTGGGATCAATTTAATGTCCTGTGCTGTGTCAATGTCACTTTCATAAACTTTTGCTGAAGTGCTTTTCTTACTGTATGTTGAATGATGTTGTCAGGACTGTGAGTCGGGGGTACGGTGGATTTGAGGCTACTTTACTTCCCTTGATGAAAAGGTCACTGCCACTTGTAAATCTGTTTTACTCCCTGCACAGTTGTTAGTGTCAAAGTCTGTCAGCTCTGTGGGATGTTAAAATTATACAACTGTGCTAGGAACAAGGATCACAAATTCCCAAGTGGTACATCCCAAGAAAAAGTCTCAGATCTTTGTGTAAAAGTTCTGTGGAAAGCTTTTCATTTAGGGTTTTCAGCTCACTTTGGCTTGATTACAGAAATAAACAAAATTTCTGTTTCATTCCTCCCATCTGTTGGGCCTTCCCCACTGATAGCTCATCACAGGGCCACTTATGTGTGTAACTCATGCTTGCAAGTGAAAAAATCTCTGCTTTATTTTTTTAAGGCTGCAAGGGCTCCAGTTATAGCACAATTAAAACTTGGCCTGTGTTGTGTTATGTGATTGTGTTTTGACAAATCATCACAGCAGATCAGCTCCACAATTATTCATAAATTATTTGGAAAATACAAGGAATAAACAAGAAGTAAAACAACTGACCAATTTAGGGGAGGACACCTGACCTCCAAACCAACCTTCCAAACAGTGTAAGTAATGCAAATGATAAAAACCTCCAAAAAATTAAACTCTTCTTTCCCTTACTCATAGCACCATCTCAACTGCTGTGTGCATATGCAAAGACAGTTTTTTACTCAGCAGTTTTCCCATGTAAGTTGTCATACTTTGCTAGTGAACTGCAGCAAATGCAGTGGGAGCAAAACCAGCTGGAGTGCCAAGAGCAGCCGTGTCCTCTGAGCTTGATTGATTACGACATGGAGTTTTTGAAGTTTTATGCTCTGGCTCTGCAGGAGATGGACACAAAGTTCTATGCATGTGAAGTATGGCCAAAGCTTTTAGGTGGTCAATTGCCTGCTTAATCCAAAGGCCTCTGCTAAGACAGAGTCAAGCTTTTCATACCGTGAGGTATTTCCATATGACCTTGCAACTAAATTGATTTTTGAACTGAGTGGAGTAGTTTGCTGCTGAGGAGACAGAATGGGACCTGAAAGGGGCAAACACTGAATCTTTTTGGCTTGACTTTCAGTCAAGGTAACTCACTGGGGTCCTGAAGGTGATGCAAGTAAACATCTGCCAAGTGAATCTTCGTGTCAAGGCAGCCATTGTGGGCAAACTGGGGTAGGCAGCCGTGGGTAAACATATATCAGTGTGCCAAGTAACCATCAGCATGACAGGGAAGAGGACACACTATGATCCTGATTTCCTTTTGCCTTAATTTTGACTGGAAAATGTTCTTTATGTGCCACTGAATCTGATCAAGAAGCTGTCTTGGGCACTCATTTCAGCGATATGAAAGCAGAATCTTTCATGTGAAGTTTTTCTTACTGTCTGTTAAAGATTTGAATGATAGGTAAACAAATGAGAAAATAAAGAAAGAAACCTGAAGCTCTACTTTGAGGAAAAATTCACTGCCATATCTATTAATCACTACCTTGGTTTTATAGATATCTTTCAAAATGTCACCCAATTCTCCTTTAAGATCACAAACACTTCTGCTTAGTCTCCTACCCTGCCTCCTGAGGGAACTTCAGTATAAAAATTCACCTTTTCCCTTTCTTATCAGATTCATTTCTACTGTTTGAAATTGCTAAAATCCAAATTGTAGGTATTTGTACTTACATAATTAGAAAGCTGAATAGATGCCTGTCGTGTCAGTGCTCGTGTTTGCTGAAGACTCACAATGTTAGACAGAGGGCACGTCTGAGGAATGTAAACAAACATCCACCTTATCAGGACTTTTGCCACTGAGAAATAGAAAATAACATTTTTTCCCTACCCTCTGCCCTCCATTATCCCTCCAGTTCTCTAGAATTGCTCAATATTTTTGTGTTTTCTAATTTTCAGCTTCTCTAGACGCAGGCAAATGAAGTACAGTTAAAAACTCCTGGAATGGTTCTCCTGAGCAGGAAGAGTGGTTCCACGACCTCAGGTCTGTACATGCTCATATAATGGGTGTCTGGTATATGACTACTTTTTCACTCTGAAATAAAATTAAGGAATGTGCATATGTTAATGTATCTGCATAAATCTTGGTATATTTTCATTCTTTGTAAAAACAGATTTTCAAAAACTGACATTATTTATATTTCAAGACAAAAATTAGATATCTATTTTTGATAGTAAATAAATCCAGAATAATCAGATTTATTTTGGACCAGTCTTCTACATATATTTCTAGGCATAAAGAAAACAGAGCCTAGGGCAAAGACTCTGCCAGGATTTTGACAACTTTGGAGAAGTTATGTACTGATCAAGCCCACTGACTGAATATTTGAGGTGATTTAAAGACAAAAAAATATTTAGGGCCTTGTGTGGCACTTGCAGCCATTCCAGGGAAAAGGGCTGCCTAGTTGTACAAATATTCAGTACAAATTAATTAACCTTGCCCTTAGTAAATGAATTTGAAATACTGAATTTTAAAGTTTTTAAAAATCAGTGTGATCCTTGTGACAAAAGAGAGAATACTTTATTCTTTGAGTCTCATTTAGTCATTGAGGGCTTCATAAAGATGATCTAAAATTGGCTTATCAGACACCTGCACACGAGTGTCTCCCAGGTTTTACTCGGCTTGTTGCTTACACTTAACCCTTGCTTTTCTTCAAATTTTCATTTATATTCTTGCTGCTTCCCTTCATGGCAGACAAAACTACACCCCTTTGGACTTCCTAAATGTCTGTCTTCTACATGTCAGCCTGCAGAGCTTTGGCTGTTTTCTCAGTCTGAGATTATTATGCATCCCTTCTTTTTTGTTATTTTTTAATGAAGATTTCTTCTTCTTTTTTTTTTAATACACTGAAACACCTTTTCATGTTCATCACAGTTTTCCAGGTCTCCCATCTGCTTGCACAGTCTCTGTCGTCCAAGTCACGACCTCTTTTCTTTTCTTGTTATTCCAAGAAGACACTTTTTCCTTTTAATTTGTGCCCTTAAATCTTGTCCAGAAATTTTCCTTTCCCTCTTGGCTTACCAGGCAATATTTTGGGGTATTCTGTCAGATGGACTACCAAACACTAACCACTGTATTTTGTAGATACAGTGATGTGCTGGCCAACCCCACCCCACTGCTCCAAGGTAGTTCTGAGGTCCCAGCTGTGTGCAGACGAAGGATGTCTCTTGTTTCGGACTCTCTTAAGTGACTCTCTTCAGATCCTAGGGAGAGACTTACCTTTTTTGCTTGCTTAACATGGTCTAGCCTCCAGAATGAATGTTGCCTTAGCAGAGTTGAACCATTCTCAACTTCTCTTCAGCTAATTGGTTTTTTTAAAATTTATTTTGAGAATGAAGTCATTTGATATATGTGAGGTGAACCAGGCCAGGTATGAAGTGCTTTGTCCCAACACGAGTTCATGTGAATTCTTACAGCAGCCCAAAGAACCCCTTATTTTGAATGTCCAGGACTAAAGGACTAAATGGGGACATGAAAATTTGCAGTAAGTTTTGCAATATATGATATGAAGCATCAGTATGTTGGTGCTAAGCTAGATGGCTGCATTTTTTTTTAAGAGAAACATGCATGAGATGTGCATCATGTTACCAGTGCTAACATGGACAACACTTTTAAAAAAAGCTCCTGTTCAAAAATGTGGCTCAAGCAGAGGATGAAACTGAAGCCCTGGCTCAGCTGAGATGGGAAGTTGCATTTGGGAAGAAGTGAATAAATACCCATGACGAATCTTCAGCTGCTCTAATTCATAATGGCAGATCATTCATAAAATATCATTACCCCAAACAGAGGCTCTCACTGGCAATAGTAATTTAGGCTGAGAGCAAGAAGAATGATGCTGATCAAACTATATAAAAAATGAGGAACTTGGTAACCTTTCTAAATTTGTGACATTTTCTGATCTGAAAAATGAAATTTATACTGATACTTAAATTTGCAGAAGCATAAAGTCTTAAGAAAATCCAAAGAATCACTCAAACCTGTAACACTTTAACCAGAGTAATTGAATTGCTTTTCTGGAGAAATTTTGAAGGAAAAACAATTAAGAAGAGCTAGTGTATGCGCAAGTGCTAAACATGTGAAACATTCCAGCCAGTGGCACGTGACAGCAATCCTGTCCCTGGGGTCAGGCTGTTCACTGGTAATTTCAGTGTGAGGAATCTCTGGGACAGCGAACCTGCTGGGGAAGAACTGGTGACCCTCCATTCCTAAACCAGGATACACTGTCTTGTATACTTGTTCATTCAAAAAATCTGTGCAACAAATCCAGCTAAACTGTCTTTACAGTTGCAGAGTAGAATACTTTTCTAATCTGCTTCTTTTGGAATCATATTTCTAATTGCTTGAACACTTTCATTGTTTCATCTGGAAGCATCGTGTGTGCCTCCACAGGTGCAGTGGCATTTTAAATTATTTATACCTAATATTTGATGTATCATTTTTAATGCAAAAAATCACTGCCACACAAGTCCCTTTATATCGACCAAAAAAGAAGAAAAAACTCTACATAATTTCCATACACTCATCCTTTACGTACAGTTATGATCTGGATTGCCCCTATTGTTGGTTAATGTATGAATAACAGCATGCATTTGCCACCTGTGATCAGATTTTACTGCAGGAATAAAGCAAGGTCAAAATAATATCTAATGTTTAGACAGCACGCTGGTAGTCTCCCTGTCAGCAGACTATTCTTAAATAATGGTAACAAATTAGCATTAAAAGCTCTCCACAACAAGATGTGCTAAAATCATACAGGATGTTCAGTGACCTGTGCAAAGAAAAGAAAATGTAACATGCTGCTTTCTAGTGCTCTCAGCCTCAGCTGCTGTAGTGTCAATTATGTCACTACAGCTTTTCAGAGGTGGAACCAGCATGACTTCAGAAAATAACAAAACAAGAAAAAGAGAAGAAAAAAAACCCCCAAAAACCAAACTCTGGATGCAAGAAGAGAGAGTGTTGCTAGTGGATAATGTTTTGCTCCAGAACTGCGTTGAAGGGGCTGCCCTCTGTAGCACAATGGGAGCCAGCTTCCCTGCTGTGTTCTCTGAAGTGGCTCATTGCAGAGCAGTAATATTATATCTTAATAAGCGTAACATTGTGAACTGAGGCATATTTTTAAGTCAGACACATGGGAGGGAAACGTATCAGAGCAGAGCTGTGTTATTTTTAATGGACCATGTGTTTGTCTTGTAAGTGTGTCAGAAGAAAAGGAACAGGTCTCGGGTTTCTTCTCACCATGTCTAACGTAGGATGGGCACTCCAACTGCCTCTCTAAGTGACACCAGTGGTCTTTGATATTACAAATGATACTGGATGGTCTGGACTACCCTTGTACCTCACATTCAATGACATTGAATACATATTGGGTATATCAGTGTTCATTGAAGCTAACCTTTGAATGAATTCCTTTGAAAACCGTGAAGACTAAGACAGCTTTCATTAGATAAACAAGATTGTCATAAGAGGCTCTGTCCTTTACCCAGCTTTACATGAGTGTGTGGTGCAGATGATGGGGGACATGCTCTGCAGGAAAACGTATTTCCTTTTACATTCAACTAGAAAATAGATCTTGCAGTGTGCAGTTGATAGCTACCATGTGTGCCATGCTGCAGCCCATTCAGTCACCTCATTCTTAATGTCAAAACCAATATTAGAGTAAAAATGTTTGCAATGAAATTCCAAAGGAAATTTTAAATTTCAATTAATATTGATAATGGGTTTTTTAATAAGTCTTGGGTCAAGATGTATCATAAATCTATTTTCCATGGTGCACAGAAAATATATACTTATTCTGTCTTTGTGATATGACTGGATCTAGTCTTACATCCAGCAGCCAGCTGAGGCTGCTTGTCTATTATAGTCTCGTCCACCATGCCTGACAAATGAACAAATAACTAGATGCCCTGTGAAACATTTTAAATAGAACTGTCTCCTGAAAAAGCCATTACTGACAGAGACAGGTTCGATCCAGATCAAGGGAACCTGCTTTGGAGTAAAGAAGATCAATACTGGTCACTGGCTTTTTTATTTCTGACTTTTTTTTTTAACTAAGCAGAGGTAAAGATTATGATGAATAAAGTAAAGCAGAAAACAAGCAATCCATGAACTGAAGTGCATCCTTCTTATTAAACCTTATTGTGCCCTTAAAGCAGTAGCAGAAGCTGTTGCTATGAACTCTATCATGCAGGAGGCTTTCAAAACAGCATTTAAAACTATATATTAGCTAGAAACCACTTTGGCACAAATTCTGAAAGAGCTGAAAGTAGCTTTTGAAAAGGAACCGATGTATTTCATGGCAGAATAAATTAGCTGCTATTTTTTACTTTTGAAGTATTTGATCAAAATCCAGTGCTGAACACAGTGCCTTAAATTAATTTTATTTAGAGTGCTTCTCTGTTGGTTACAACCTGGATCCTGTAGCACTAAACTGTCCCTCTTTCCTGTTGTGTTCTTTGGCATACACATGAGAATTCCACGTTTCCAATGCCAGCTGGAGGCGCTAAGGTCACGTTCGTATGTTTGGAAACAATGCACGAGTTTGTGTAGGCTGGACAGATCAAAACTGTGACTGTTTTAATTTATTCTATTTAAATAGAATAATCTACTCTGATTTTGCTTAACAATGAAAATATCAATGAAGAGAAAAGTCACCAGGACCAAATCAGCCCAGCAATGGAGAATTATAAACCAGAATTCGATAGGTTTTTGGGAAGCAAGACTGGCATTACAACAACAATATTCTTGGTAGCCTTTGGTTATGTCCAGGAATAGAGTTTACAATATTATCAATCCTCTACAAGCCACAAGTATTAAATTCATCATTAAAATGTTGTTCTCTCCTTCCCAAACCTACCATGTAACACACAGCTCGGTAAGATGAAATGCATTTGTTACTGAGAACAGCCTTAAGGAAAGCAAAAAGAGCAAATCTGGAAAACAGATTCATATTTTTCTGGAAATGGGTAGTATTCATAAAACATTTAGCAAGTTCAAGGTCAACTTGTTCTCCTTCTGTATACGATTCATAACAGGCATTTGACAACTCGGTGGCAGTCAATCTAGCAGCTGAACTGAATATATTGGGCCATCCAGTTTAAATAAAAGCTAAATCTTCATTGTGAAATGAGCACAACAAACCCAAGAAGAATAAGAAGCGCTAAAGGCTTTCCTGTTTCTGAAATTTCAATTAAAATCAACAAATGCAGTTACGATAGAGAGGAAATAGATCTAATTTTGGTAAATAAGCAGCTGTATGCATAAATGGCAAGACTTTATGGTCCTTCACACCACAGTGGTGTTGGTTTTCTCATTTAGGTGAAACTTTCTAATCCTGAGCATTCCACAGATTTTTTTTTTTTCAGTATACCATGTCTGCAAAATTACCTAACTTCAATAATATATTCACATTCCGCAGTTGCAGTTACTCTAAACTTGTCTTCTTAGTCCCTATATCAGACCACCCTGGAGTTTATTCCCAATATTGACTGTTTCTCAATATGCTCTGTAACACAGTAAAAGGTATCCCCTAGTGGCTCTTGCCCTACTGGAAAGTGAGGAGACTGCACACATTGGATTGGAGTAATGAAATTTTCATCTGACTTCAAAACTGGTGAAAAGAGCAGATCAGGGAGCCACAGAGGCATGTGTTTTGGAAATCCCAGGAATACTGAATTTTGTATCCATGCAAATTCTGAGGTTGTGTCCATTTTAAATCTAATATTTTTTCTTATTTTAGATACTGTCATCATAGATCTTAAAGAAGTTACTTTGTCCATGTACAGCCCAAACAAAATGGATAAACGTAACATATGCCTATCTTTTACAAAAAAATCTTCTAACTAAATAAAAATTAATCTTATATAGTGTAAGTTGAAGAGAGTGGTCCTAAATAACCAGCTCATATCCTCCCTCCACCACTCCCAAATTGCATAGCTACTTCTAACAGTGAAAGTGCACCATATCACCTATTGCGTTTTTTCTTTCAGCAAGATATACAAAGAAAATCAACCAGCAATTGTTTTGTGGGTGGGTTCACAGATTAAAGATCAACTATAAATTGAGAGGAGTATCAAGTTCACAGTACACTTTGTTCCTTTTTGGAAGTCACTACCTGGTTTTGTTTTTAAAGCTGCCACAGGTTTTCAACAGGATTCTTATTCTAAGGGCTCTGTATCTGTCATCAGCGAGCACCCACTGAATGACTTCCAGAGATGTGAGTGTCAAATTCCTCTGCAGACACCCAGCTGGACTCTCTGCAGGGATTTAGCTGAAAGGGCTTGCTGGAGAAATGATGTTACTGACAGTTCCACCTTCCCCGCTCTGCATCTTTCAAATATCAGCTATAAATATTTTGAATATGCTCATTATTTAAAATTTTAGACCTCCTCCCCAATCTTGTCAGGTATTTTAGCCACTTATAATGTATGCCTACGCTTATAATGTATGTCTGCAGTCCAGGAAGACAGCTGAAAGCACAATGACTCTTGTTCTATATTGGGAAACATCTGCTGTTTCATTTCCATGATGCGCAGTGACGTGCAGTTCTGAGAGGAAGAACAAGTCTGGCACAGGAGGCATTATGGTTAAATATTATGATACTGAAGTTGGGATTCCCTCTAATCTAACTCACCCTCTTGGAGTACTCCTCCATCGAGTAAGGATGCTGAAATAGCTGCTTACTGGTCCTCTGACTGTTTGTTGTGGAAATAAATCCCACCTGTAGTGAGGCACCCCTTTCAGGTGTCCGCAATTGGCTTCCTCTACGTAATTTGGTCATTCTTGAAAGAGAATAAAGTGTGATGTGGAGTGAAAACTAAATTGACTTGGGAGGGGTTTTGGTTTGAGTAGTCTCTAGGTTCAAGGTGAGATGTTGAGGATCTAGGAGGTTTGCTTTATCAAAAGTTCTATAAAGCAATTGCCCCAAAGCTCTGTCACATAAAAGCCTATCAGCATATTCAGGAGAAGTGCCCTTTGGTGAGCTGGGAAAATCTGGCAAAATTCTGTTCATTATAGTGGCTTATTGCTTTTTAACAGTCTGTCAAATAATTTGAGAAGAACATACTTGTATGAATTATCTTAGCAATGCTTTATGGGTGGCTAAGTGCAACACTTGGTGCTGGGGATAGTTTTTAACTCTTTACTTCAGCTGACCTAAAAAAACGCCTTTTCATAGATCTTTCCAAGGTGTCAACTGTTCCTCACTGTTGGATCCAGGACATTGACCTGTGGTCTGACACAGCACCCTTACGCCTATGGACGTTTGTTCCAGGGAAAAGGCAGGAGCGAAACCTTGCATGGCTTCAGAATCAGACCATGGTTTTTGTTCTTCTTAGTAATGATTTTCAATGGAAAATTTAAATTAGAGCCAGGAGAGAGCATGGGGGCTTAGGAGCCTTGAGACAGCACATCTGTGGAGCGCTGTTCGTATGGTACTCTTTGAGGCTGAGTATCTTCTGAGTGGTCTGTCTTCAATAAGACTGTTGAGTGTACTGACATAAATTTTGGAGAATGTTGAAAAATTTTATTTTTTAGAAGCCTTCATGCAAAATTGTATTTAAAATTCCCTTATGCACTTACTATATAGGAACTTTACGTTATATACTTTCTTGTAAAGCAATATAATTCTGTTGGCCGAGATTTCTCAGCTTTAAAAGACTGGGGCATGAAGGCTGTCTTATTTCTACAGAGAGAACAGACTTTTTTTCCCCTCTTAAATTTAGAAGTTGGTGGAGTCTTTCTTCAGCAAAACTAAGAAGGTGCACATTTTGATCTGACAGATTCAATTTGATTTGTCGAATTTTCTGAATCTCTGTGATCAAAACTACAAAGATCAAACTAGTCCATCACTTGACCTGAAAGTAATAAAATATAGTTTAATATAGCAACAATATTTTGCCCTAAATGTTATGTTAAGGCTGTCTATCAATAATTCAGCTCTTATATAAAATATTGTTGCAAATAAGGTATTGTACGTCAAGAACAAATGATCTGTGCAGATATATTTTCAAAGAATATCAGTCTCACTGTTTATGCTAGTGAAGAGTGAAAGAAAGCTGAGGGTGAGAAATAGAACAATACAAGGTTTAATGAAATATGAGGGCTTGGAAGGAAAAATGAGGAACATTTGGAGCTGTTGGACTTCTAGCGTGTACTGTGTCTTAATCAATCTATTGCTTTTTTTTTTCTAATGCTTTAAACTAACTTTCAATAGATAAAAAGTGACAAAAGAAACTTTCATGGCAAAATATCCTTAAGAATGCAAGAAATGTAAAACAAGTGCAGCATATTCTAAAGCAAGGCTCCTAACCTGAGAGCTAAAAATGAAAAAAATAAAAAGAATTATTACTTAAATCTCATTTAGGATATACAGAAGGATCAATACCTTGAAAAAAAATCTATGAATTTGCCCTGAGGTGAAATGCTAAGGTGATGGGAAAAGCTTCTATTGTAAGATGACTATATAATACCCCTGCATTTCATAAAAGAATATTCCATGATATTTTCTCTTTACAGGTTGTTTCACATTTGCTTACATTACTCAGAAACATTTTGAATCTTCACCTTCTAAACTGGCTG
Source organism: Atrichornis clamosus (assembly GCA_013400975.1). Taxonomy (NCBI): domain Eukaryota; kingdom Metazoa; phylum Chordata; class Aves; order Passeriformes; family Menuridae; genus Atrichornis; species Atrichornis clamosus. Next base: position 74,900 of record WBMZ01005918.1, read on the forward strand.
ATGAGGCATTGTTCAGCTATCTGTAAAGGCAGGAGTGACTGCTTACCCCAGGGATTTGTAAGAGGTATTTTTGGTTTTGGGTTGATAAAAGTTATGTCCCAACGCTTGTAGCAGTGCCATCCCACAGTTCAAGAAAATATGTTTAAAGTATCTAGGGAAGTCATTTCCTAAATTTTTCCCACAATCATGAATAGAGTTTTAAAAAATGAGAACTTGAAAATTTTACTTAGCCATGTGACTCTAGGAATTGGTGCTGAAGTATGCCACAAGAAATCAGATGCTACAATAACTATGCTAAGTGTACTGTTTGCTCACACGGTTTTAAAAGCCACCCTGAAGGAGAAGGTTAAAAACACCTAAATTCTTCCTGCCAAGGCTGTTTTTGTTTCTTAGAGAGATCAACTGTGTCAAAACAAAATCTTATTCCAGGCCTTTCTTTTTTTTTCTTTAACAGACAGATCACTTTAACCACCAACTCTGGCAGTAAAATTTTTCATAGCTATATAAGGAACATTGAAGTTGAAACCTCCTGGTTTCAACCAGGTACCAAAAGAAGGCACCAAAGTTGTGCTCTTGTTTCTGCAGGGTTGTTTTTATGGGGTTCTGCTGCAGGTGTTTCCTCAGGTGGGGAAATGGAAATTTATCCTGGTTCCTGAACACCAGTATTATCATATCCTGATAATGTCTTTTTATCCAGACTCATTTGTCTCTCTAGAGATCACCAGCACTATTACTGATAACACAACTTTATATTGCTCTAGGCAGCTTGTCAACTTTACTGATCTTAACAATTATGAATGAAGATTTTCATGTGGGCAAAAGCCAGAAGGGAAAATCACCTGAAAGTTTCTGAAAAGGGAGAATTATGGGACTACCCCATAAGTGAGTGATAATATCCCTCTCCAAGGGCCCCATCAAACTTTCCTGAGTAACAGCCACAGAGCAAATAATCCCAGCACTGGATTGTTTCTCCAAAGGGAAATAATCAGTGTATCAATGAAAATGTGCAAGCCAAATATACTATTGAGTACAGATGAGCCCCCTTCCTATTCCAAATAATAACGGTATGTTATCAGATTTATGGTGTTGCTCCTTCCCTTCTCCTGCTCCATCACTTTACTCTCTCCCTCTCCTACCCTGATGGCAGATAATATATAACCTATAAGATATATTGGTGTGGGTATGATGCTGAGATGGGATTTTTGTTTCTTCATTCTTTTAGTAAGGGAAGCTGAACAGACACATATAGATGGATGGGTGAAGTGAAGTAGAATATTACTGAATAATCTTCAACCTTGAATGAGGAAAATGAGATACAGGATACCTAATGTTTCACTGACGTCCATGAAAAGAGACGTGAAAACATCCAAACCTCGCTCAGTGGAAGAAGGTTAAGGGGACCACGCTCCAAACCCCAGCTTCAGTGAGAGCAGGACAACAGGGATCCCAGGCACCCCGCCTTGTGTGGCCATGGGGAGAGGCTCTGCCTGGTGCGTCAAGGAGGAGAAAATCATGTTTGGTGAGTTCTCAATGCAGTGCTTTCCTCTTATTTCTGTACAGGAGGTAATAGAGAACTCCATGTTTCTTAATTTCTGTAGTAATTTCATGATTATGTTTCTAAAAGAAAGGACGCCTTCTTATTTTCATAATTAACAGGAAATACATGTTATACATTAAATGTGACACAAGAGAGATGAATTATGCAGTAAATTCTGTGTGTGCTGAACAGCACAAAGCCCAAGGCACATTCAGCAGAGTTGCTATGAAGATCTGTAATGAGTTTCAAGTACACCATTTCCTGATGGAGGGTAAGAAAACATCCATCAATGCTAATTTTCCCACAGTTTTTAGCTTTTTATGAATACTTTACAGCTTATAAAAAAGATGAATTTCTAAAGTGGAACTTGAGGAAACTCTCTTAGTAATTACAGAGTATTCCTAGCCAAAACTAATGAGGTCTGAACCTTAAACACGGGGATGGTTCAAAGTTGACAGCCCCAGCCTCTAATTTCTTCAAAAAGGTTAAATTAATTCCTCAAATCTGAACATAGATCTTTTGTTTTCTAGTGGAACTCTAGGCCAGGATTGTCATTGTGCCTTCAAAAAGGCAGAATTTGGGTGTTGGGCTCATTCCTGTTTCTGCAGTAGCATTGTACAGGATTAAGTGGTCTGAAAAACCAAACTCCAATGAGACTGGGGCATCTTTACACCAGGCTCAAGGACTCTGTGAAGTAATGCTGCCTTTGTAGTGGAGCACGACCATAAACACTGCTCTGTTCTCTGCAGCTTCTGTCAAGATGTTGCAACAAAGACATCCTGACATTTTAGGAGTGAGAAAATGGATTTTAGGTACTGACAAGGAGGGAGGGGCAACTTTTCTGATTAAGCAGTTGTCCATTTTATATTGAGAACTATCTGCTTGATTCTAGGCTTCAAAGAACCCAAACCTAATATCTGGGAATATTTTTCCAGCTAGTATATGTGGCTTATTTGAGAAAATGAGAAAACATTAAATACATTCAATAATAATATGTATTAAACATGGAGAAAAATATAATTATAAAGATATTAAATATGAAAAATGGCACCTGCTATAACAAGGTGTTTAACACCCTAAAATTCTGGTGATTTTAGAGAATTTAGAGGTAGTCAGGTCAAGAGTTGTGAAGAGCCTTCAAAGAGAAATGCTAAACTGAGATGTATGGAGGGTAAAATGTTTTAGTAAAATTCACCCTCACTGGGAACATCAGGTTATTATTTTACTGTATCTGTCTCCTGCTTATGTCCCTCAGTTTTGTAAAATGAAAGCTTTCTCAGAGGAGATCACTACTTTTATCCAGTCATAATTTAAGGGGTTTTTTTAAAGATAGAATTTAAAATTAATGTTCAGGTTTCTAAACACAGATTACTTTCCAGCACCTCTTACTTGATCGAGAAGGCTTTTCTCTATTCAGAGTAGATTTTATTTGCTGAATCTCAGAATCAAAAGCCATAACCTACTGAACCGCCTGAGGGCTGGAGCCTGAAAAGCAACAAACAAAATAACTTCAGATACGTGTGAATAAATTGAAGCTGTGCTTATAGAATTTAGATCCACTTGACTTCTGTAAGACAATCCTCAGTCTTCAATTCTACATCAGTTCCAAAGCAGAACTTGTTTCAGTCATGTTTTTGTTAGTATTTACAAACACTCATGGGAACAGGTTTTGTTTACAAGCTTTTTCCAAGGAAAAGCTGCACCTTTCCTGAGGTGCAGCTTTTCATGACCAGTGATACTACAGAGACACATTCATCCTCTTTGGAATATTTCAGCTATCTGGACAAGATAGAAACAATTCTATAGGTCTGGGTGACTAAGTCATGAAAAGTAAACAATCACTCTGGATTACTCTGGTTTCTACAAAGAAATTAAGTCCTGAAATTTTTTCACCCTAATTAACCAGTGATCACAGTGGATATTCAGAAGCAGGATAGGTTTTCTCATGTGTTGGTATTAGCAAGAAAGACTAATTTATTCCTGCTTAAGGTAAGCAAAAATAAGGTGTTGTGCTCTGGTACTAAAACAAAACTATTTTGTGATCCAATAAGGGACAGAGAATATAACACTGAATATTATTCACTTTGAAGCAGACAAAACTTTTGTAGTCTAATACTACACTCACTTCCCTGCTCAGTTGTAAGCATGTCAAGTGTTCCCACTGGACCTTAAAATGAGTTAGAAAGCTCAGGAGTATATCAACATTTGCAGCATAAAACTGTCCTCTCTTTGATCATTCAAGCTTTCCATCACTCTAGGTGGTCCTGACTAATAAGGAACTGTGATCCTCTTCACTACTTAATTCCAGTGGCCACACAACAGACCACATGCAGTTACTGCTTGCCATTAGTGTTTCAGTCAAACACCAACACTTACCTACAGATTTACAATCCTTTTAATTATATATTTATAAATCATGTTACTACATGTACAGGAAAAAAATGTCTCTTTTAAGGATTTGAACATTTTGTATCTTTTTTTGGGATATTTTTTCCCTTGAAGGCGAAAACCTGTGCAAATGTTTGAATGTATCTAATATGTGTTACTGAGTAGGGGCGCTGCTCTAAGTTCTTCACAAACATGTACTATGAAAAACAGAACTCTTTGATTTTCTCCAGACTTTTATATGAAGTTCTTTGTGCAAGAATCTGGTTTACACGCCCGTGCAATGCCCAAACTGTGAGCACTCAATCCCACATCTCTGCTTCAGCAGCCCTTGCCTGCCTTGTTATGGATGCTGAGCACGACCAGCTCTACTCATTTGTTGTGCTGAGAACTCTGAAAAACATTCCTGCAGAGAAGGAACCAGCAGCCCAGAGTTAAATACATGCTTCTGGTAACACTCTTCTCCCAGGCAGCTATTCCATAATGAGTTTAATATGATCTTTGAATCTTTGAACAAAGGTAATTGCACACAGAACACCAGTTAATGTGTCCTGCCTGAGTAAAGCAGAAGCTGAGGCCATAGGATAACAGTCACATTGAGAAGATACCCAGGTGTGGAACAGAGATGTCTTGCTTAGGTATTAGGGCTTACTGACAAATTAGAAGGGTTGATGATAAAATTCCTGTGATGACAATTCCTTCTGAAAGGAGTTCAAAGCAAGTTTAACCAGGCAGATTCTCCTCAAATGTCTTTCCTGTATATAAAAAAAAAATCTTCTAAATTTGAGATTACTGAGAATGAAGAAGTTGCTGAAAGTAAACTTTGGTATATAACTGATCTCTGTGAAACCTTAGGCTCCATCTTGCTTTGATTATAGGTTGTTTTTCTGACCTCATAATCTCAGAAGATACACGTTTGTGATTGGATCACGCTGAGGTGTGTAAGTTAAGGCAAGCCCTTTTGATGCAGAAATAATTCCTATCTTAGAAGTTTCTGATAGTAACTCCCCTCTCTCCAAATTTTGTGTAGGCAGCAATTTGTGTCATGATTTCCTCAGGATTTGCAGGTTAAAGGATGGTCATTTGTTCCTGCTGTGGTGTCTACAGCACCTAAGGTTGAGCCTTACTCCCAGCCCAGTTATTCCTTTGAGATACTAGACTAGGCTGAATTATCTGTGTGTTTTTCTGGTGCTCTGAGTCTCATGCAGAGTGCCAACAATCTGAAGCACTGAGCTCTAATTTTAAACACTAGTCAGCTGAAAAAAAAAAATTAAAAAATTTAACCTTTTTAGTTTCATTGCCATACAGTCCCATAATTCCACATACTCCTTAGAGTTTGGGTTAAAACCCCCTGGTAGTTGTATGCTAGTGAAACACACAGATTTGAGATTTTCATTGGCTTCCATTTTAATATGTAAGTGTAGATTTTAAATGATTGTGAAAGATATGAACTTAAAAGAGGGAAGATGTCTGCTCTAAGAGAGGAGTGACACAATGGATTTGCTCTGAGCTGCTTGGGATCATTTAAAACCAATGAATTGAAAATCAGATAGTTGGTGAGGGCTATAATTTACACTACAGAGGTGATAAAGCCTTTTGTGTTCCTATTTGCAAAGAAAACATTAAACTACAGTGATTTTTGATTTTTTTCTTCCCACCGGGAGAAATGTGAAACTCAATTTTACCCCCGATTGGTAAGGTGCTAATTTGTCTGACAAGTTGTTGGAATCTCAGCATGTTTGAGGTATCCTTGATGTATCAACACCTTCATGCTGAATGAAGGATCCCTTTAATGTGTAAATGTTTAGTACATATCCTATATCTCATTAGCCAAGAACAATAAAAACCACACACAGGCAAGAAGGGTCAGAAGCAAGCTCCAGTCAAAGAGAAAAATCTTTTATGTTCTAATTAAATGAGCAAACATTTGGAATACATCTCTTTTGCAAAGAGTTTGTCAAAAAATACACTTGAAATTCGCAGCCTCACTTGAGTCCTAAAGCCCTGAGGAGTCTAATATCCAGTGATGCATCCTGAATCCGAGTGCCATATAACACTGATGTCTCCAAGTTCTTACTGCATGCAAGATCACAAAATAGTGACAGTAGAAGAAAACCAGTTGTTAATAAAACCACAAAAGTATACTTCTCCAAACTATTTCTGTTAGTCTAAACAGTGGTAAGTTACACGTAACTTTAAAAATTTAGCTTTTGTGAAAATGAAAAATTTTCTAGGGAAAATGAAACAATTTACTGGGGAAATATTATCTCAGTTTGAAAGGAGGAATCTCCAGTTTCGTTTCATTCTGTAAATACAACAGCAACATCAGAAAGAAGCCAAGAAAGAGCAAAGCAGATACTTTAAAGAAAAGCTGGTAGAAATGTGTGCCACTGCATTGCAATTGCATTGAGCTGTGGCTTGTGTGGAGAGCTGAGGATGCTGGTGAGGTGGAGCAAGTTCTTTGCTAGATGTCTTCTAATGGGACTCGTCCGATTGTGAGACGAGAAAGGTGATGGCTCTGAATGAGGACCTGGAAGATGTGTTCACACACTCTCAACTGGTTATCACTTCCATTTTCCTAGTTCTGGCTGGGAGTGTTCACACACTCTCAACTGGTTATCACTTCCATTTTCCTAGTTCTGGCTGGGATTATGCTGCTTCCCTTTGTAAAAGTTTCTAGGCTGAGATGAGCATCTCGCTCAAGAACAACAGGACTGAAACAGAGAATTTTTGCTCACTTGCATTTCTGATCATTACTTTTAATCTCCTCCAGGCTGCAGTACTTCAGCCAGCCCTGCAATTTAAATGTAGAAAGAAAAATAGGCACACCTTTGCTGCCATACTTTATTACAAAGGCAGGAGGCACAGCTGAGTACCATGGGCAGCTGACAAGGCCAGAGCCTCAGTGTACCCCAAATCCCTACTGTGGAGAGGGACAGGCAGCGACCGGTCTCCTGCAATTCATGGTCTCAACAGGGTACAAAGTTTGCCACATTTCTGAGTTACTGAACAGTGGTATTTAGAACATGGCTGTCAATGTGTTTATATAGGAAAGGGTTCTTGCCACAAAGCTATAGCTTGTCTAAATAATATATTCTGCTTCTCAAATAGTGTCAAATAGACCTGAATAGTCTATATAGACCCATTTACTAACGCAATTATACTGATTATTATACTGAGCAGTACAGAGCGTAAGTTCATTGCAGTAGGTAAGCATGCTTGGGAAACAAGTGGTCTTATTTGTCTTGCATTGATTGCATTAAATATATTTATGAAATGAGATTTAATAAACCAAAATGTAGAGAATGATCTTCTCAAAATTGTCTTATTCCCATCTCGAGAAATTAAAAAAAAAAATCCCTTTTGTTAATCTTGATTACCAGTATCTCAAGAGAGGAAACATATTTCCAATACTCTGATAGAATGTTGGTTAAATAGGTCTTGTGTGTAGTGCTGGTAAAATGCATTAAAAATATCTGCATCTATATGCTTGTTGTGCAACTCTTTAAACTTAGTATTCAGAAAAAAGCCCATGATGAATTTACAAAATTTTGCAATATCCTTCTTCCAGCCAAACACGTCACTTTTTCATCTTTGTTTTTATATTTAGAACTCCTCTCTTTGTCCTGCACTGGAGCCAGAGTGAACAGGGGGGGCATGTAGGGGCATTTATGTCCGGGAGATTCAGTCTGTCAGAGATGGCCTCACCCTGCCTCCACGGCACTCAGGCCACTGCTCCGGCTATTCCCACTGTCCTTCCAATTCCCACTTCCCTCCAGCAGTCAAAGAGTGCAGGGAAGCTGCTCAGCAACTCCCAGCTCTCAGCTGGGCACTGCTGTTTGCTGCCACTGTGTTCCCTTCCTGGAGCAGCCTGGGCAGGCCTGGTGGGTTTGTTACCTACTCCAATACCCTTTCCACCCTGGCTCTGGTTCAGGGGGTGCCTCTTGCTCTCTCTGCACCAAAGCAGAGGGTGGACATGGACCCACGGGGAGAAACATAGAACTTCTGCTCCTTTTGGAGCCCTTGGAGGTGGGCACCTGTCTTGCCCAGCACTGCCTTCCCTGCAGGCTGCGTGGGCACACTGGTGTGCTGCAAACTTCTGGCTGGCTGTGTTCTGACACTGCACACGAGAGATTAGAGAAGCTCTTTTCATTACTATTTATCTACGTTACTTTAAATCAGTCTCATGTTTGTCGGTTCAGTTGCAATTGTGCCCTGGTCCTAAGCATGGGTCCATTCTTTCCTTCTGCTTTTCTTTTCCAGAGGTTGATCCCTTTGAACTGCTGAAACCTGACAACTTGCAATCAATAGTCTGTAAAACAATAAGATCAGCAGTGCGAAGATTCGGATTTTCTGCCTCTAAATGCAGACTGCTGTGCTGGGCCACTGAGGTGAGTCTGACCTAAGCTCATTGCCTGATAGAAGAATGGAGTGGGAGGAAAGGGATTAAAAATACCTGGAGACATGTTGAAGAGCTGTCCTCTTCACATAGAGAGCTAGGGGAAATACAGCTGCATAAACTTACAGTAGTTGTGACTGGCAAATGTCATTTTCTTGTTAAATGTTAAATCACTGATGGACCCTGAGACTGGAATTCTAAGCCACAAATGCTGTGCTGCAACCTTGTAAAAAGATAAAGAACCAAGAACATTTACAAGCTCAGTCATAAGATCAGTCTTTCCAATGAAGGTAAAATAGGAGTCGACGGTACTTTTGTGGGTTTTTTTGTATTTGTATAGTTTTTCAAATACAAAAAAGATTATTTTTATGTGGGGAAATAGAAATTCACAAGATATGCATGAATGACAGGAGTGTTATAGGTTGACATGCTTTGATATGAAGTGTAAATTTGGATTTACTTCCTAAGATGCACTAAATCCAGACTTCTCAGCTGGATCTCAAAATATAGTTGGCACAGCAGCTCAAAACAATTTGGGTGACTTCTGTGCAGATGGACACATTACTCGGGCTGTAGAGAAACTGGCATCACACCCTTCAGTCTAACCTGTCCCAGGTGGGTCAATGCTGGCTAATACATCCAACTACTTTGGTTTCCATGAACACAGCAGCTCGTCACAGTGGCTCAGTTGCACCCAAGTTTATAGTAGTTTAGAATTCTGTAGCCAGCAAAGTGCAGTGAGTCGTGAAATAACAGTCACTGAGCCTGAGAGGGAATCAAGCAGGGCAAGGATTTGAACTACTTCACAGACCAGTTTCCCAGTCTTTGGGTTCTGGTCTCAGTATGCTCTGCTAGTGCCAATCCATTTTGTAGAGACCATGATAAGTTCAGTGGGTCAGGGAGAACACACCCATAAGTTTATGTTACGCTCTCAAAAGAAAACAAATACAAGGATGAGGCATTTAATCAGTCAAATGATGCAAAGGCAGAGATTTCCCCCAGATTCTGACAAACTGCCCTAAGTGTGATCCCGAAGAGCACTGAGGTGTTCAGGTATCATACAGGCATTTATGTTCACACAAATATGTGCCTGCTATTCTCTGATTAAGTAACTGAGAATACATCTGTGAATATATTCACAAAAAAAGAAAAAAAGAGAGGAATTTGCCCAGTGCGTGCGAAGGGCTGGGCTAACAGTACCACACTGAGAGCAGCAGTGAGTGCCTGGGTCAGGGGATGAGTGGCAGAGCTGTGTGGGGAGGGCTGTACGGGGCAGGGTGAGTGCAGTCAAGAACTTGCACAGAGCACTTAGCCCTTAGAGGAACAAAAAGACAGAAAATGATTTCTGACTAAGAGAGTGAAGCTTCTTTTGTGCTTTGAGGCTATCATCTGAAGAACAGTTTGTTTGAAATGATTTCTAGCGTGATTACAGGAGTGTTGTGGCAAGTATTCCAAGTTCACAAGACAAACCCTGGTGAACCAGCAACAGCAGCTGTTTCTGTGCCTGCCTGGCTGGTGAAAACTCTCTGGATTACTCAGCTTGTGTAAATACTCATGATCACAAAGTTGCTGCAGGCTTTACGTAACTTCACTGTGTTGGTCTCAAATTCATGTACCTACTACTAAAACAATTTACTTAGTACTGTTAAATATTTTCCTTGTATTAGTGTCTGGGGCTCCAATCAGACAAGCTGCAAGATTTATCCAGTCCTGACAAGGTAAAATTTTTGCCTGAAATTAAATTAGCTGGCATCAATTTGAAAAAAAGCATTCTATAATGAGGTTTTTCTCCTGAGTAACCAAACCAGATCACAGGAAGAAACATGACATAAAAGAAAGAAAGAAAAGACTAGGAAGATAGAGCAGGTATGTGAACATATTTCTCACAGACAATTTGACTTTCTTGCTATATTCATTTACTTTATGTCACACAGTTTCATGTCAAAGTAGAAATAGTCTTAACAGGAACAAAATTCTGTCACTGACATAAAACAAGAGAGATGAGATGTACATATTTAACTTCAGTTGAGGTGCTTGTACTGAAAACAGTGGGAGTTGAAATAACTTGAATATACTTGCAGATTTTGTGATCTCTTCAAACACAATTTTCCAGCTCTACAGATAAAGCTCTGGTTTTATTAAGGTAATGATCACAGTGTATTTGTCTACTCCTAACTGATAGAAGTAAATATTCATTTCAGATCTGAATCCAACCCTCAGATACCTCCACATTTCTTGGTGCAGATATTGAAAAAATTTGCAGGAGTGCCTGTGCAGAATTGGGAAATCAGACCTGGATCCTTGGAATTGCTCATGGGCTATAAGCATATGCAAAGCAGAGCACTGCTGGTTTCCTCTGGCTCATTTCTAGTTTTGGGATTCTAGTAGTAGATGCTAAATGCAAACCCCTCAGCACTGACCCCTCCTACATTTCCATTTACAGCTGCACATTCTAAATGCTGTGAAAGCAGATCTCAGAACACAGTGTGATCTGCAAACATATATATGATAGATGAGCCACAGTAAATGTTCAGGTTTGTAATGGGTATCACAGACAGCTCATGACAAAGCCATATTTCGAGACGAAAATGTGAAGATGTATGAAAAGATAAATGAGCGCCTTGGCTTCTGTGAAGCATTTTGCCCCCAATACCCAAATGTCAATGACTAAACAAAGCCACAGAATTTACTGTCCCATCTCTCATTAAGGGAGTTTGCCTGCATAATGTTGGGATCAGCTGTAGCTAGGACAGAAATCACACTTATCCCAGATCCATATGCTACCCCGGCGCTGCTGGCAAAGTCTCTCCTTGTTTCCGGGCATTTTACATTGAAGCATCAATGGTCCAGGTAGCAAACGTTTGCAATGCTGAAAATGCTGCCAATGAGAGCTGGATGGGCTTTCTAGCTGCTCCTGCTGTTTTCCCTGTCAGGTTCCTGTCAGCCTCATGGGCTGCACTGGGATGTTCATGTGTCACCAGGCACACAGTCGTGCTGGGACTCTGATTAACACTACAGAAGCCATGGCTCTGCTCCTGGATATGTCTCCTTGCTCTTCCCAGATAGCAGACACTGGATTACAAAGCTGGTTTTCCATCTCTAGTCTCCCTTTCCTTTCCTGTCATACAGGCACATGCATATATTTCACATAAACATTCACAAACTATAAGCCTTAAGGGTGTTATATTCTCCTACATTAACTAAAGCTTCAGCTGATTTAGAGCACTGCAATTCATTGACTCAGCAACATAGTCGAGTCTATACCCCCTGTGTGGCTGTTTTTTTCCCCACAAAAGTTCCCAGAGTGCAGAGGGTAATTTTCAAGGTTTGTATCTATCTAAGGCATTTGAAGGTCAAGCCCAAGTGGTCTGCGGGACTGCTTCAGACCCTGAAATCAAATTCTTCCAAAACTGGTATCTCCTGGTAAGAAAACAATGTGCTGGATGTGGATATAACAGATATCTGAGTCAGTTGCCTATTTCTCTGGTTTGTCCTTGGGAGCAAGAAGGGTGACCTTTGTATTCCTGGATAGTGGGTCTTGAACACAACCTTTTAACCAGAGAAGCCAATAAAAGACCCCCAAATCTCCCCTTGACACAAAATAAGGCTTTCTGGCAACTCAGGCAGAGCCTAACTAGTGTTGAACAGATCCACTGATTTGAATTCAGTTCAAACTGAAACTTCATGTGTGTAAAGTACAGGATTTTGATTCAGCTTTTCTAAGGGGAAACTTGAACAGAACTTAGGAGGCAAAGCAGAACCTGACCACTTGGCACTGATGCCAGATTATACAAGGTGATAGCTTTTCCTTAGGCATGTAAGTGAAATAAGGGACAGCTAAAAGCTTCCGCCACCCAACCCAGAGCTCCTCATGACACTTGTGGACAAGCTTCTTTCAAATTTCTAAAATTTCAGAACATTAAAAAAAATTTTGCAATGGCTTTTGAAGACCAAAAGGGAGCTGGGCCATAGCTGAGACTGAGTGTACAGAGCCCTTCACCCCCCCCTTCTGTTCTGGTCCCCCCTGGCACAGAGGAACTACTCTGGTTTCTCAGGGACAGCATTTTGTTGTTAAATTCATTTCTCACAGGGGCCTTTTCCTCTTTTCCTGTCTACTTCAAAATGACAGGCAGAACCAAAATCCCATTCGATTAAAAGCAAGTAAAAAAGGGAGATGAACTCCTAGCAAGCAAACAAAAACAGTTTGAAACTTTGACTTAAAAAGCACGGCAGTATTTTACCAGCAAGGACTGAATTCATTAGTGGTGCCTTATTTGTGCTACCATTAAGAGCTTTTCACTGTTACTGTTCAAAACCATTTTAAAGAGCCAGCTGTTTTACTGCTTTGAAATAGCTCTACCCAGGAGTGAATCTTTGCATTTATTTTCAAAACAATCAATTCTTCCATGTGAAAGACTTTATGCAAGTCCATCAGTCTTCAAAGACAAAAAATACCAGGCTTCCTTATTCTAGACCATTTTCCTCTTCTATTCATCATCTCCTTCCACATTTCCTTATTTGTTCTCCAGCAGCAGTTCCTGCGGTCATGTGCTGAGGTAACATGGACATCAATAGGCTCAAAAATTACAGATCAGTACCTTCTAGTTCCCCTATGTATTATTCTCAACTACTGTAATTTCTCCATATCTTCTCTTCTTTCTCCTATTCCCTTTCCTTTGTATCTGCCCACCTTCTCTGCTAGTATTTTACAATGCTGTTAATTGCCCTGATGTTCTGAACGCAGGGTTAAGTGCAGCCCTGAGCTGCTCTCATTGCCAGTGGATCTTGACTCTGAGCACTGCCACTGCTTTTCGTGGTGCCACAGCCAAAGGCAGCGGCCTGTGGCCTCCATGGTATTACCCTTAAGCCATTCTGACCCAGCTAGATCCAAAGTTAGGCTGTTATTATAGCATGGCAACTGAGACCTGACATGAAAGGCTACCAAGAACATGTTGATGTTGGAGATGGAGTAAAAATCAAGCTTTTGTTCTAAAAAGTGGGAGTCCCACCAGAGCAGACTGCTTTGGAAACACCAATTCAGATGGGCTCGACCACCTTTTTTTTTTTTTTTTTTTTCCATGACTTTGGCACACAGGTATTGCACAGCTATGTGGGTTAGAAATGTGAACAGAATGGAAGAAAGAAACATTAATGCTGTGTTATCAGCGCAGTTCCCAACATTTCCTTGGCAAGACCTTGCGTGCAAATCTCACAATCTCACAAACACATCCAGCTCAGGGGAAGGTTCCTGTCCTAAAAGGTTCTGTAGCTTTTAAATATGCTGGTTTACAGATGTGCTCTCTATGCTGAAGCAAGCTGTGAAAACGGTGAATAAATAGTTTTTCAGGATTAAAATAAAAAACAGAGGTAAAATAAATGTGGGAAACCTAAGTGTGGCTGGACATGTCATCACAGCCCGAGGCAGAGGGTGTCACAACCTCCCCCTTCTGAGCAAGGGATATGAGAGACTTTGGTAGATGGCTGCACACGTGGGTAGCAAAGGTTCAAGTCAAAAGGTTTGGGGATTTTTCAGGGTGGTTGTGTGTTAGCAGGTAATATTTTCAAGTGAAGATAACGAACGAATAGTAAATTCTGTGGGAATGGTTTTCTTCTGCCTGTAGAGCGCAGGGTACACGGAACAGTATGACTGCTCGTAGCCTCTGGAATCGGAGCAGTAGGACTTGGCGGCAGTGGGAAGAAGGGAATTCATTGTTTTCACCAGACCGGCTTCGGGCAGCAGCGAGCTCCGCGCTCTGCGGGCGCGGGCAGCGGGCGATGGCCCCGCCTGCACCGCCACCTCGCGGCCAGCGCGGGAACTGCGGCAGTGATTAACAGCGTAATTAGAAAACCCGCCCGGGCCCCAGGTTATCTAAACCACCCCAAACTGTTGCTCATTTTCATTTTAACGGTGTGTCCTGTAGTCACACTGCTTGTGCTATTAAGAGGACAGCATACTTTGATACCATGTAGCAAGATGAAATTAAAGTATTATGTATTAATGCTTTTTATCATTCATTTCTCTTGTACCAATCTGAGAAAGGTACTAAAAGCGGGAGGCAGGGACCCTGTGTGCCTTTCCAAAGACAGGCTTTATCACTGCAAAATGATAGTCTCCTAAAATACATGGAAAACGAAGTAAAATAACAAATTACGCTGCATCTCTCTTGTTAATCTGCTGCTGTCAGTCATTGTAATTCCCACCACCTAACAATAAAAATGTTTTGACATCCAAGCTCGTACACACTTCAATAATAGTTACCTAAAAGGAATTTTCTACTATGGAAATATTTCTTTCTCCACTCTCCTAGAATCATGAAAATGTTGATGTGATACAAGTCCCGTTATAAAGGGCATCCTGTCAGGGACAGCGGTCACCAGAGCAGCTCTGTAAATTGCAATGTACAGAGCAGTCATGTACAATACAACTGTTATATTTCATAATAAGAACCAGCTTATCACCAGGGACAGATGGCTTTAGTTTCTTACAAAAAATAGCATCGGACCAGACAGTGCTTGTAATTGGAAATTTAGGGTCTCCTAGTTCTTTGGCTAGTTAAGCTTTGTTCAGGCCGTACCCTTAGCAGACAAGGACAAGGTTTTCTTTGGGTAATTGCAGAGCTAATGGGTGCCCAGCTTGTGCTTAGCTCCACAGATATTAACAGTATCCAGCACAGGGTCTGAGAACTGCTCCATTCCCAGCTCCAGACGGCAGCTGGAACCACGGCAGCCTGGAGTCACTTGAGCTGAATTTGCAAAGCAGCTGGACTGCTCACAGGAGCTCTGCTGATCCAGTCTCTCCACCACACTTCTGCTTGCAAGAGTCAGGCAGGGATGTGGTTTCATCTCTGCGTGGAGATCTGTAAATGATTTGAAGGTTCAGAGTTCAGGGGTGGTTTGGAAAAACACCCGTCGGGCTGCAGAGCCCGCAGGGGACCCTTTGCTTAGGTAGGGTGTCTCTGGGTATTTCTGGCATTTCACCTCCTGACTGAAGTCAGGAAAACTCAAAGAAAGAAAAAATATGAAAAAATACATCCAGACACTTCCGAACATGGAAACCCGTTTCCTAATGTTTAGTCAAAGGCAGAAGTCAGTTCTTGTTTTACTCACCCCCTTTGAACTAGAAAACAGTCAGTGCAGTTTCCTTTACAATATTAGCTAAGCCACACAAATAGCTGCCCAAAAATCAGAGATATGACTAATTCCTGTTCATTAGATGTATGCAACATAAATAAGCACTTGTTTCACCACCGATTAATTACAGGGAGATGCCTCCAGCTCTGTCACATGTGTCCAGAACTGCTTCCACGCTGGCTCCTTGGAGTGAATCCATGCCATCATCCTGCAGACTTGTGCCAATGAGAGGAAACGGGAAACGCTGTGTGCCACGGGCATCCCCCTCTGTCTCTGCAGCTCTGGCTCCTGGGGATTTAAGAAAAGAAGGTGAGCTCCAGGGGGTAAGATACAGCCACTAGTTTTGTTACTGACATAATATCTTTTGTCTGAGGTACAATTCCCACATGGCTCTCCTAAGCCATCACATGGCAAAAATTTCTGTGGAGTTCTGTAATTCGCCTCAGCAGTATACATAAACACTCCTTAATGCATGTCTTTAGTGCTGTCTGCCTGCTTCCAGAGTGTTCACTGGGTCACTGCAGTGGTGCTGATGCATTCCCTGGGGCTGCACACACACTGCCACGCAGCCAAGGGCAGGGAAAACCCTGCCGTTTCAGTTCGAGTTGATTACAGGATTTTGACTGAAATATGCTTTCTTTTTTTTTTTTTTTTTTTTTAAAGAAAACACTGAGTCATGAAAACTTAAGCTTACCTATTAAATGAATTGATTTTGAGAGGAAAGTTTCCCAAATGGGGTAGTCTTTCTGTATCTAGAAAAAAAAAAAGAATTCTTCCATGACTAGGG
This sequence comes from Atrichornis clamosus, assembly GCA_013400975.1. Lineage (NCBI taxonomy): Eukaryota > Metazoa > Chordata > Aves > Passeriformes > Menuridae > Atrichornis > Atrichornis clamosus. The sequence continues at coordinate 91,139 of WBMZ01005918.1, forward strand.
CACTTGCCTGTGGGAGTCCTGTAGCCAGCAAAGTGCAGTGAGTCGTGAAATAACAGTCACTGAGCCTGAGAGGGAATCAAGCAGGGCAAGGATTTGAACTACTTCACAGACCAGTTTCCCAGTCTTTGGGTTCTGGTCTCAGTATGCTCTGCTAGTGCCAATCCATTTTGTAGAGACCATGATAAGTTCAGTGGGTCAGGGAGAACACACCCATAAGCCAGCAGTTGGAGCAGCTGGGTGAGATAGGAACAGCCACTCCTTCAGCCAGTCTGGGGAAAGACTTTTACACAGGTATCTCCCATGCAATGAACCAAGAGGTGATGCCACTCGGTGTTCACCATGACATGGAGGCAAAATCAAATGCCTTACCTCTTTTTTGTGATGCAGCCTTCCTTGTTTCTACTTACCTTAATATAATGGAGATGACGGAGACTTAAAAATGGCGATATCTGTTTATAATCTCATTTTCCCCTCCTTCATCTCTCCTGCTTTCAAATGCTCCACTGTGCATTCCACAATCGCTCTGAAAGGACTAATTTTGTTTAACTTCAGAACTAAAGCTGGTGGGAACCAAGGATGCCCTGAAAGTAATTGTATTAACAGAAAGTGGTGATGCGAGGTCAGGGGGAAGTGCAGGACCTGAGTGCTCAAAATACCAGCAGCTACGTCATGAAAACAGATGTGCTCTGCGACTCCTTTCTGTGTATGGGGAATAGGCTCAAGCTCAGGGTCTTCTCTGAACAGCTCAACAAAGGTTTTTGTTGTGTTCTTCCACTTTCTACCTTTCTTTTCCAAATGGAACCTGTTTTGTTTTTTTTTTCTCTCTCCCCACTTGGTTTTCTGCTTACTGTGGAAAACTCTCTGAAGTTATTCTACAGAAATTCTGACTGGTTTAAAAAAAACTCCAAACACCAAAAAGCCCAAACTACCCTCATCCTCTCTATTTAAACCATATGTTGAATTATAACCATTTAAGTAAAGGAAAATGAAAACATATTTCACTGGGTTCTAGAAAAGCTCTGAACGGATGGCATTTTTATCAAGCTTTTATGTGTCCCATCCAAACACAGAAAAAGTTGTGCTGTACATCAGATTTAAAGTGAGCTGTTGTATTACAAATCCAGAGGTGACTATGTCAATGGCAGTGCGCACAGCTTGTAGCCCCTCCTCAGGATTCAAGCTTGACGCTCTGAGATGAGTTTTTGGTGGTGGAGAAGGATTGGTAAGGTCTCAAGATTCAGAAGTATGATGGGTATTTCAAAGGAGTTTTAAAGGTGCCCAGGATGAGCTCTTGAGATTGAGGTAGCAGAAATACAAAGTCCTCCTATGTTTTTCTCATGCACCCAAAGTTAATGTGAGTTTTGCACCCTGGTCTTCCTGGTGCAGTTGGGGCTGCCATTGTCCCCAGAAGGTCTGCTTGCAGTTGTACCTATCTTTTGTTAATTAGGTTGCCTTCAAATTTGTACTTGAGTTTAATTCAAATCTAGCCTCATGTATTGACTTTTCCTAATTAAAAAAAAAACAAAACAGATCAAGTAATATAGAAACAGGAAGAAAAGGCCTAGTTTGCAGAAAAAAGTTCCCTGATGCTAGAGAAGTGAGGGAGGCTAACTTATGCTCATTCCTGCTGAGCTACAGTGAAGACAGATTAAGGATAAATTACTCAGCGAACAAATGTCTTGTTTTCTCTGTGACTCCACCTCTTTCGGGCATCCTGCCCTGTCCCCACCCCTTGCACTTGTCTGCATGTCTTAATGGCAGTATTCATGCAGCTGGTAATTTATGTGTCTGAGAGAGAAGATTTACGCTGAGCCTTCCCTTCAGTTATTCAGAAAATTTGAGATACAAGTATGTATGTGATTTGTTAGGTCCCAAATTTCTACTTAAAAATCACAAACGTCTTAAAGGCTGGGCTTGAATGAGAGAAATTTTGGAAGGAATAATTTCAATTAGAAATTAGTTCTTAGGCTCTCACTTTACACCTAGTTACAAAAGTTAGTCTTCAAAATAAATACAATGCCTATTGTAATATAAGCACGGGGTCATTTGGCTATGACTGGGGCAGTTTGATGTTCTGCTCTGGAAGACAGACGGAGCCGATCCTGTTACTGAAATCTCCTTGATTCCCTTGGTGTCTGGTGTCATAAACACGAATTGTTAATTTCATATTACTCATAACAGGCACACTGTGAATGTTTGCAGAGTTTATAGGGGATCAGTTACAAATGTGATTATACCAGCCATTCCTCAGGACTGACACCAGTTTCAAATTAGAAGCTGACAGGCCTCACCTGCTCCTGAGTTCACTGACAGGTCACCTTCTTGTCATTTTGGCTGTTCCCCCATCAAAATGACATCTGTGTTCATAAAGGGACAGCGAGGGACTCGAAGTTGTTAGAATTGTTGCAGAATAAGAATAAAGTGTCATCTACTCCAGTAATGTAGTGCTCAACTTTGGCCTTTCAGATGGCCTGATGCTTGCAGCCCCTGACAATGTTTCCAGCTACAAGAATAGCTGGATCCAAGGGTCAGCAGTTGTTCCCTCTTTTACCCGTGGATTCGAGGCATTCGGCTCAGCCTAAGGCATGAGGCATAGACAATCCCACAGACAAGCAAAGGGCTTGTAAAGAGCCTTTACTTTTCTTCATATAGGATACATGTTGATAAACAAACGTTCCTTTCAGAGGCTGGTGCTGCACATCTATATTTTTAAAAAAACAATGTGTGAAAAGCTAAAGGGAAATATTGTTCAACAAACAACAGAATAAAAAAAGAGAAACTTTTTCAATTTGTTGAAACCTATTTCTTCATAATAGATTATTCATGTTCAATCAATTTAATGGAATTGAGCTAGGTCAGCCCAATTCTTGTATCCTTAAATTTCTCAAAACCAGGAAAATAGACTGCATCTTCAACTACAGACTTTGAGATTAGCTCCTATTTCTGTAATTGAAAAATTGGAAATATCAGATCCAAACAATGTCAGAATTAGCAGGTTAGATTGGGGCTCTCGGCTCTCTTACATTTCAAGTTTACCAAATACTTATCTAATATATGTGTGCCAGCCATGGAACAGTTGTACAGCTGTCTTAAGGCTTGGGTTTTCCACAAAGTGAAGTAATTGTAGGTGTATATAATCCCAATGCAATTGCCTGGCACATTCAGTGCAGGGAGGAAGGTCTCTGAGTTGTGGGATGTTACAGGCTCGTGTAAGTGAGGCTGCTGGGAAAACAGCACACACATATTTGTGAGAGGGTAGGCAAGGATAAACAAGATGTTGAATTACGCTTTACCAAATCAGGGGCTCAGAGCAGCCAAGGCAAATTTTTTTGTTTTCCCCTCCCTAAACTAGACCTTTAGTTTTGTCTTAGACACAGTGGTTAGCAAAGCTGTGTGGATGTTCAGTTATCATAGTTGCCATCATTCTCTGAAATCTGTCCTCGATTTTATTTCCTGGTCCAGGAAACATAATAGTATTGGTATTTCATCTATATTAAATAAACATAAGGCCAGATTCCTCATGGTGTAAACAAGCATGACTTCAGGAAAGCAATGCTGATTCAGGCCATCCGTGTGTCTGATTCTTAATATAACAGGGAACACATTACAAGAAAGTGAACAAAAGCAAACATTTGTTAAAGAAACTCATGTCACCAACATAGACTCCCCCCGAGCATTCAGCAGGAAAAAAAAATATAGCTAAGGTAGATTTAGAGAAGCCACCACTTTTCTTTTAATGATTTGGATATTGATCATTTTTAATCTTCTACTCAGAACAACCAGGAGATCTATTACAGCTTGAGCCAGCCACGAAAAGCAGGTCTGTTCTTTAACCTGCCCCAATTCACTTGGACATATTTTATATCTCCAGGGATTCAGCCACGAAGTCCATTAGAGCATCAGATGCAGTGAGGTCAAATCAATTGTCCATACTGCAGACAAGGTAACCATCATTTACTGTAATTCTCCCCCGTCATGGTAGAGGAGAGGAAAGGTTAAAAGCTGTATTACCATGAGGCTGTCTCATCTATCTTTCAGTATATTGGTAATACCTAAACATTGCTTAAAGAACTGAATGTACGATCTTATATCTGTGTTAAACTGGATTTAATGGTTATATTGCCAAATCAACAAATTTGCTAATGATTTGTTCGGGTAGGAGCAGAAAAAAAAGAGCACTTTTAAAACAAAATGCAAAAACCTTTAAATATATTATCACATCTGACGCAACACATCCAATGCTATACTGAGTGTTCATCTCAGGATGCCCTAAATGACTGATATTCATCCTTCCCTATACATAGATATATTTACCTATGAAGTAATTTGCTGTCATCTCTTTAAGCTGGAGATGCTACGGCAGACCAAAAACAAAAGAGGAAGTAAATTCAGGATGTATATTTTGCACTGTAAATCAAGTCCTTATGTGTTTGCACTCCAGGATGGGCAATAATAATTGACTGAAGCAATCACTGCTGTGGGAAAACAAACGTCCTGGCCGTGTCGCCTCTGAAGGTCAGGCCTGATGACACAGTAAGCACCTGAACTCTCACTGACTCCTGGGGAGCGGCGGGTGCCGAGCGCCTCCCGGAGCTCTCCTGACGGGGACAGATTTACGCAGCCGCTGGGGCTGGGATGAGGATGCTGCTCTCTCCCACCTCCCGCTGTTGGGTCTGCGGAGTCATTTATTTCCATTACGGTGCCGTGGCATCTCTCTGACTCCTGCGCTCCGTGCGGTAACTGCAGGAAAGCAGAGAGAAAAACGCGGTTCTGTGCCAGGGACTGCGTATTCCTCCTCCTCTCGACGATTGCACTGTGGCCCTGACTATTGCCACAGGGGCTGATGTGCACACAGGGGACCATGCCCACCTCTGTCCTACCTGTGAGAGCTCGGGCACCGTGGCCAGGCCTTTGCAGGACCCCTCTGCTGAAGTGGGAAGGGACAGCGAAGCTCAGATTTATTCACTTGCCTGTTTGCCTTTTCTAGGTAAATCTTTTCTCCTTCCCTGGATTTCTTTAATCCGGAGCTGTTGCTTGGGGTTTTTTTATTTTTTAAGAAAGTGATTGAATGAAGACGCTATTACAATTTTCCATTTTTCAGAAATCTCTTCACAGCTGTAGAAATCAGTAAATTTTTGTATTTCAGAAGTTCCATTGCTGAGCAAATGTACTCATGTATATCCAATAGTGCTGAAGTAGTAAGAAAATAGTCAAACACTTATTGTCCTATAAGTACATCAAATATGTTTCTGTGGCTGACGTACATTCATGTTATTCTTGGGAGAAAATGAATGTAGTAGGAGTGTTAGAGTGTAGTGTAGGTTGCAAATTATTACATATTTTTATTATGAAGCCTATTTTTAAGGTCTTAGTAAGGTTTTAAAGCCCAGCACAGTAAATTCTAACTTCAGATAATGTGGGTATTCAGTAACAGTAAAAAGAAACTAGTAAAAGTTTTGTGTGTGCTGAAGGAAAGATAAATGTGCTTTAGATTAGGTGTTACATACCATTCACTTAACCGCTTTTTCTCTTCTGCTCCTTCTTATGATTTACCTTAACACACAGTCTGTGTGGGTCCTTTTCCTCAGTTATGTTACACTGTCATCTCTGAAGTCATCCCTGCGAACGTCTCTTCACAGATCCTCTGCTAATCCTCACAACAGTGCAGGTTAGTGTTGTTCAGTAGCAGTAATGCCAGTCTTTAAAAATTAAGCACTAAAACAGGTAATGTCTTTTTCATTTTAATATAGAAATTCAGAAATAAATAAGGGGAATGTAAATGTAAGGAAGAAACAAATTGATCCAAGTCTGGAAAGAAATGATAGATTGAAAAGTTTCTTTCCTTCGTAATAGCTCAAAATTAAGGCTGCATGCAGCCTGCATGGTCTCTTGGGTTCCTTGTTCTGGAGCACTCTCAGATAACTCCCAGCTCAGTCCCCTCTCTGCTGGCACATCTTCTGCAATGCTAATTCAGAGAAGGGTCCGCTGGGTTATTTAACTGAAACCAGAGTCTCAGAAAGATCAGGCAAGCTTTGCTGTTCTTTGGCATCAATGGATATCACAGCCCTGACTGAAAGAACACTGAACTTAATAGAAAGGCTTTGTGTCTGGAAAAATGCTTACTGCAATCAATGAGAGAAAGAGCTTTAACTCCAGCAGTTAACACTTCATCCTGGCCCTTTACTCAGTAGATAACAAACACTGGCTCTGCAATGCCCAGTCATGGATTTAAGATCAATACAACAAACCTAACGGATGTGTATTTACTATCTGCTCTGCTATCATTACACATCAGATCAGACTTTTGAAAAATAACTATTTGATTTTACAGTAAATCCACCGTGTGCAGCAAACAAGTGTATTTTTATGGAAATCTGTTTAACCAAGAAAATCACCAAGGAATTCCTCAAGAGTTATATATAGCTCTTAGTTGACAGACTTCCTTAAAGAACTTCTTTTTCTTTGTCTACGTAATTAAAATAAACGTTGTACTGTGAGTATTTGACATTGGCAAGTTTAATTTAGTTTAATTTTCTCCAAATGCTGAAGAAGTTCCTACAGTTATGGGGAAGCAGTTAAGTCTTGTGAACATGAGAGAGTGTCAGAGTCTCTGAATTTGCCATAAGGTAATATATTCAAGAGATATTTCTGATTCTGCTGGTCGCTCTGAGGAAGTGTAGGAATTGCCTGCTTGTTGCATCAGTAGTTGGTGTCCTGGAAGTGGAGATAGTGGCATGAGAGCTGTGGAGGTACAGAGAACATCAGTGTGGGGCTTCGGGGATGAAATTCTGCTCTAAGTAACCAAAACTGGTAGTTCTGATTATAAAAAATGGTGACATTAGGCAGAGCTGCTCTGGAAGCCAGCAGGAAGCAGGAGAAGAGTGTGTTTGTGAGCCAGAGTTACCCTGGGTGCAGCCTGGCTGTGTCACAGCAGGACTGCTTCACGTTCAAGGTGAAACATAAAAGCTCTAGCAGAGGTTACCAATACAATATTTTCTTTTGGGAAGTAACTTGTTCTGTTAAAACTGAAATAGTTATTCATATAACATCTTACACCTGTATAAAAATGTTTCCTACGGTGCTGTAGGCCACTAGAGAAGACAGTATGGCCCCTTTCTTCTTTCCTTCTATTTTTTTTAAACAGCAATAAATAGGGTGAAAATTAGTACCTGTAGATTGGCTGAAGTTTCTTGGTATCTACAGATAATGTCAAACTAACATGAAAAGCTTTGGAGACTCTCTTTCCATAAGTATGCAGCTTCCTGGAATGCATTTTTAGTGATTCATTTTTGCCGTGTGCTCGAGCCCCTCCTACTTTTTCCAGGTTACAATATATTATCCTCCAATATGTCACTGTGAAGTCTCATTTAAAACAGCTTATCCAGTAGTACTTTTTATTTGAATCTCTTAGGTGCTCTCTGATGTCCAAACTGGGTGAATCACAGATGAAAGTTGGAGCCTTCATGCTTTCATGAGGCTGTTTAAACCTTTTGAGCCTGCAATAACAGATGAAAAATACGAAAATTCAAATGGGCTATACAGTTTTAATTTCTGCAGATTTCCTGATGTTCAAAACTTGAAAAACACACTGGTGTTTGTGACCAGATGAAAAACAACCATGTTAAAAGAGAACACACATACAAACCAAACCAAAGTGATTAATTAAACCGTCGGTGTTTGCTTTGGGATTGGATTTTGGGCTGAATTTTGTTGTAAATGTCCTTCAAAGGCTGAGGGAAAGGCACAGCAACCAGAGAGTGGAAGTTCTTACTTTACACAGATCCATCTGCCTTGCCTACAGATTTTTTATTAACTGCCTTGATGATGATTATTTGTCCAAACCAGTAAAATGATGTGAAAATGTGTTGACATTAAACATTACACTGAAAGAGCTTCCATTTTTCTACTGGTTCAGTTTGAACCAATTTGCCAGATCAATTCAAGGACAAAATTTACCAATTTTGAAAAACAAAAAAGCAGTAGAAATATTTCCATCAATTAGAAGAAAAAACCTATATGATATTATCCTTAATGTTCTCATTTCCAGCTCTTAGTTCAGTGTTAGCATAACCTGCTGGCTGAGTGGAAATCTGAATGAGAAGTTGGCTTTTAGGAAAGAAATTTTTTTTTTTTTTCCTTACTGAAGCTGAAGAAAATGCAAGCTATGTGACAGGGAAAAGTTATATTATTGGAAAAGGAAACATTTATGTTAAAAAAAAAAGTAAAACATAGGAAAACCCGAGGAAATTAGATGGTTTTTAAATATATTTTTTAACCATGCAAGATATCCCTTTCAGCACAGCATGGGATATAACATTAATCTTATTTGTCTGTGATCTAAAAAACTATTTCCTCATAGTCAGGACTTTGCTACATTACCTCATTTTTACCCACAGAAGCCAAGCTGCTGATTTTTTGGAGACTGTTAGCAATAAATTTTTTCTATGACAATTAGTTTGTTACTAATCTTGACCATGTCTCCAATGAACTAATGAAGAACTTTAATATTGAAAAGCAGCTCATAAATCATTCACAATAAGCCAGAAGAAATATTTGGCATTTGTAAATATGACTTCCCTTTGCAGGATTTGTCTCTCTTTTGGTTTTTGTTCCTGAACCTTTGCTACAATTATCTTTAAATCTCCATGAAAGAAGCCAAAGAAATGGGAAATCATGTCTGTAGTAATATTAGTCATCTTACTAATGGATATTCTATAGCTTGTACTTTTTTCCACTTCCTCTTACCTGGTCATTTCATAACTCAGTCAGACAGACTCTTAAATACCCTTTGATTGGAGCCAATGGGTCTTACAAATGTAATTTATGCAGGAGTTGATTATATTAATGGAAAAAACCCAGTCTTGTGCTTTTAAAAAATGTAAATCTGTCTGGATTTCATTAAGGAAGGTTCTTGACTACAGGAGAATTTTTTTTTTTTTTTTAATTAATGAGATCCAGCTCTTCTTTAAAGAGAATCTCAAAACTTTGGAATCATGGTTTTATTTGTTGGCTTTTGTCCAGTGGCCTCAGCCCAAACCTTGCCAGTGGTGACATGTAGGGGGATGTGTGGGGAGATGCCATGATGATCTCTCTGTCAAGACAGTGCAACAGTGCAAACAGGGCAGGACAAAGGGATTCCAGGGACCACTGCATTGATCTTAACCCTGAGTCTCAGAAACTTTTATGAATCTTTAAAAAAAAAAACCCAAGCACCAATGGTTAAAAAGGGCAGCTGCATATTAGGGACAAACCTTTGCCCATGAATAAATCCTTGCTACTTCTCTGGTGCTTTGTTATTCCATTCTGACTGTATGGAAATCAAAACATGACAAGTCTGCAGTAGCCATAATATCTAAAAAATCCTATGAAAATGAAGGGTGAAACCAGCCTGCCTCCGTTTGTGAACAGCTGAGGCTGGCTGGTGGCAAACAGCTTATGTGTTAATTCATGGATAAAGCTATCCTGATGCAGGTTGACAAGTTGTTTATTAGTGGGGTCATAGCTTGAGGAGAGATAAGGTTTCACTGATCTATCCCCTGCATAAATTTCAGCAGTTATACTACTTGAAGGTCCTGAATGCAAACTTGTATTGATGGCTAAATTTCATTGTTCCAAAAGGGGTGACAGTGCCTGTATGAAAGATTCTACATGAGGGACTGACTTATTTATAATTCTGTAAACTCCACCAGTGTATACTCCTTTCAAATTTGGGATAAGGGTATCCAATAATCCAGGGTAAAGCAACGTGGCTTTCTTTTTGCCTCATCCCGCTCTGTTTTGCAAAGATTGTATTGGTGTGCTTGAGGGGCTCCTAGTGATATTTCAGATCTCTCAGAACATCACTTACCGCAACAGATAAGTGACTGACACCTCTTCTGGAAAGAGATAGATTTTGTTTTAAGGAATTTTACTATTTTAATGGAGAGAAGTACTGTGAAACTGCTTCCTCAACCTAAAGGGTCTAACAGATTCAAGCCAGATTCTACTTCCCCTGCTTGCCGTGTTGAATGCATTAGAACTGCAGGAGAGGTGTTCAAACAAGGCAGAGTTCACTATAACAACTTAAAACTTAGCTCACCAGTTCTGGTTCACATATCTGCTAGTTTGAAAATTAAAAAAAATGAGCAATGCCTTGCTTTTAAACCAAGTACGAAAATTAGATGTGGTTTCTGCCTTGTTTCTGCTTCTAGTCTTGAGTGTGTGGAGGAGTAAGACAAAGTAGAGTAAGAAAGGAATAAGGAGAGTAAGACAAAGATATCTACAAAGAGAAGTGGAATATTTCCCTGAGACTAAAGCAGAAATCATTCACTTTTTGGTTGTGCATTTTTCAGTGGCTCAATTGATGCCATATTTGCTGGATACAAATCTGGGTGCACCCTAGTTGTTGACTGTGATCAGGTGTTTTATGAACAAAGCAGGACTTCGTCCCCACCCAGAGGTTCCCTGCTGATATCCCTACCGTGCCCAGCACTGGGCCTTGTAGCACTTGCATCCTGCTGGAATGCTTCTCCAGGTGTCACTGGGAATGGTGAGAGAGTGAGGGACTTGGATGAGCCTTGAAATTAAGCTATAGATGCTATGCATCCTCTCTTTTCCTTTTTTGCTCACTTGATCACATCAGCTTCTGGTTCTAAAATGATGACACATTTTAGGCAGTATTAAAAAACTCTGAGGAAAAATTTCTCTCTATTTCTATTAGTATTATGTCTAAAAAGAGATACAAAATCATGGGCACTGTACTGACAGAAGACTTCCTCTATCTCTTTATTTGCTCTTATTTTCATCTTAAGCACCTGAATTATTGGAGGACAATATATTAATCAGACATCTCACAAGCCAGAATTCTATGTAGCTTGATCACTTTTGAGGTAAAATTTAGCTAGACAGCCTAAAAATGCTTATTGGTCTCTACGGATTTGTGCTGAATTTATTTAATACAAAGTGTAGTATAAAAAGCCCTCTCTGCAGTTAATTAGCCCCCAGGTTATTGCAGGCCCCAAGGCATTATATTTGAGTTGTCATTGCTACTTGCAAAGATCAGCAGTATTTAATTCTTGTGTTACACAAAGTAGATTCCCTGTACTTATCTGTCTAGTGTTAATTCATTGTTTCTAGACTATATTTTAACTTTTAATTTTCTTGGCTGTTAGAGATGGTGCTAGACATAAGGAACTTGGCTGAATCCAGATGTGTTACACGGAGGTAGCACCAGTTTAAATTACAGCAGAGCTAAACCTGAAGGTTCCTCTAGAACTCTTCTATTGTAGCTGGGGGCAAGATTTGTTTTTGCTACATGATAAACCTAAATCAAATAGGGTTCATTCAGACTCCTTTGGGATAGGGTAGATCTAATCTTATTAATTATTCCTGTCTTCTAAGGATAAAACATCAGGTTTCCTTCATTTGATTATTCTGTTTTCTCAGAAAACATTTACACATGTTGCAATACCCAGCTAGCACTGGCAGGAACTCTTTAGTGGTTAGAGAAGTGGCAGAAGGTTAAATCGTCTGACTTTGATGTGATGTTGATTGTTTACCCTTAGCGTACAGTAATATCTTAAAAAAATGAAGCCAAGTGGGTGTATTCATTACGGGACAAACACAGCTGACAAGTTAAGGAATATGTGACTCCCTTCAGCTGAGACCAAAGTACTTCATTTATAATGGAGATTACGGTAAGAACCAAATGAAGTTGTCTAAGGGAAAATGATGTCTCCTGAGCCTTGCTTCTGGTTTGGCCACAAGTTAATAACACCACCAGCACTTAACAACAAAATGCAGGACTGTATTATCTTTTAGCAAATGCCAGTCATGGGCAATCCAAACAGGTCAATTACTAGCAAATCTCCAAAGATCTCCTGAAACCTCAGAAGAGTTAGAGATGCCAAGAAAATGTCGAGATGCACAGAGACACAGGAACAGAAATAGGGCACAAACCAATTTGCAGAAATGGAACTTAACCCTTAGAGGGAAGAACCCAGCCTGCTACATATTCATTTTCACTTCATTAAATATTTATGGCGAGACATGCATGTAATGTGATTCTACATTATGGAAAAAGCACAAATGGAATCTGTGCTGTTTCACTCGTTTAACCTATTTTTTTCAATCTTTCAGTATCTTGCAGGTATAATGGACAAATGTGGCTTTTTCTGCCACTGACACGCTAGACATTTGGAAATGAATGTATTCTCTTCAATAATCCTAAATCAGCACACACAAAACAGCATGTAGAGGCCAGTGACAGCCTATTCTTCAGCTCGATAGCATGTCTACAACTTATTAATATTAATGAAACCTGCACACAAGCATGTGGGGATAATTGACCCCATTAAATTCCATTTACTCATGAGCTACTTTGTAAGATTTGCCCCTTAGTTATTGTAGTTTTTATCAAGGATAAAAGTTGGAACAGTGTGCATGCCAACAGAAGACTATTTCAAAAGGAGCTTTGTGAAAAAAAAAACCCAAAATATGAAAAATAAAGGAAAAAAAACCCAAGAAAAAGGAAGTACCACAATGAAACATGTTTTCATCCAAACTTTCAACAGCTAATGAAAACAACCTTATCTTGCTTTAGACCTTTATCGGGACTGGACATCAAAATCCTTTAGGAGATGAAGGCATCAGTCTGGATATATTTTTGGGTGGATTTCTACTGAGCGTTTTTTTTTATTTTCAGGACTTTGCATTGAGCTTGGCAGGCATGGGAAGGGTGAGCAATGTTTCAAACACATACCTGGAGATCTGGATCCATTCAAGGCCAGGCTGGGTGGGGCTCTGAGCAGCCTGATATAATTGAAGATCTCCCTTTAAGGGTACCTTCCAACCCAAACCATTCTGTGATTCTATGATTCCTTTTTTTTCCCCCTTAAATTCTGGGATTATTGTCTTAACTGAGTTTTCTTTCATGCTTTTTAAATTATCTTTCTGAGAAAGGGAGTGAAACAAGAGAGTCAATCTGTTGCCTTTTTAAAGGCTCATCTCTAAACATGTGAAGATTGCTGACATCACTGGAGAAGATGCACCTAAAATCTCTCCTGTTCACTGCTAACTGGAATTCAAAGCTGTAGACAACAATGTATGAATCATTTTTATACCTTTTACCAAGTAAGTGATATATTCTCCCTGACCAAAACTAGCTGATCACTTTCAGCTGATCTTTTCTTTAAAAGAACCAGCCTATGATATACAATTGTTTTTGCAAAGTTATGTACAACCATAATCTAACACCCCCAGACACACAAAGGAAACAATACTAGTGTTAGAACTAGCATTAGTATTGCTGTAGCTCCTGTTTTGTAGTAGATGTTATGAAAAAAAAGTGCCTTGACAATAATTGTATAGTTTCTTGGTAACGATCTCAAACAAACCTCTTGGAACAAATCTCATCATGAGATAAGTCTTGCACAACAGGAGCACTCAGGCAACATGAATTGTTGTACACCTTGTACTTTGTATCCAGTACAGAAATTAGTATTTTTACAGTCTTAGCACACCTTTAAAATCCCCTTGTTCACAGCTGTAGGGCACTTGGAAAAAGGTCCAGAATCACATTTGGAGTCCCCCAGACCTGAAGTGGGTCTACACAAGGCACAATGCCTCCACCAGCTTCAGGCAGACACAGTGCCAGTTGCACCAGAGCAGAATGAATAATCTCCAGACATGAGTTACTGGCACAATTAAAGCAAGAGCACAGCTGACTGACATAGTGAACAAAAGACCTTTGGCAAAGCTAACAGTGGAAAAGCACACAGAGGAAACTCACTCTTGGCGCTGAGCACGCGTGAGTACAAGCAGGACGAACTGCTGATTAACAAGCTCAGACTCTCAGACCAAATTCCAAAGGATGAACAATGGCAATAACATTCTGTTATGTCTCTCTACAGCATGCAAGCAATTTGTCATTAAGTTATAATCCATAGGCAACTCCAGCAGTACATTCACACAGTTTAATTGATAGGTATGAGATTTGGCTTGCGGCTTTCAAAAGAAGTCAAAAGGATGAAGAATTCTGTACCATCCAACAAGGAAACCAAAGCTCTGTAATATTACTTAGAGCTGCAGTAGATTTTGATGGCTCTAACACAGCTAGGTCACTCAGTAAGGTAGGCATACACAGTTGTTCCTCAGATGGTGCACACTGAACTGGGCTACTGGGGTTTCCTCAGAAAAGAGAACATGCTGATCCCTCCATGGAGCTCTAGCAGGTCTGGGGGCATGACTGGCTTCTACAACAGTAAGGCTCACCCCTCTCTGAGGGACATAATTTTCCTCACATTGACTAATTTGATTATTTTTACAACTTCTACCAGTTCGTTTTCTGCAGCAGTTCAGGTTTAGTAGTCCCTAGGTCTCAGGGTTACCTCTGAATCTTTCTCACATATTTTCTTCTTTTCCTTGCCCCTGGTACTGAGGTCAGTGCAAATAATTGATTACACAGAGACATTACTGGCAATTTCATATTTGAGGGCATCCCCTCTGTTCCAAGTATTGTACTTGTTTCCAAGTATTGTACTTATTCAATCTGATGCAGTCCTGAAGACACTTTTGATCTCATATGGGAACCTCTGTGTCCTCCCTTTCTGATTATTGATTCAAATAACATATTCAGGTTTCCTGCAATGGCTTTCTCTTCCAGAACTGCTCCTTTTGCACCTCTGCCATGTTTTGACACCATCAGTTCACCAGCAGCCTTATAGTATGAGGTGACTAAATGCAGTTAATAGGTTTGTATATTTAGCAAGTCACTCTTCAAAACATTGTGGGCCTATTTATGGTGGTTTTAGTTAACTTCTCCAAGCCAGTCTCTTACCTAGCTTTCTCCATTGAACATGACTTACTCTGAAGGATGGCTTTTTTCTCCTGATAAACATGTTGTCTGCCCTTCTGACATGATAACTACTTTTGATATTCAAAGAGACTATTCAATGGTAGACTTTTACACTGGACCTTTATTGTGCCTTGAAGCAGACTCCACATGGATTGTGCTAGCTGCTCGTTTTTTTATTTAACCTTGCCATTTTAAGGTATATTGCTGCAAAGCTTGATATTTTTTACTTTGTTCTTCTGTGAGGAGTTGAATTTAAGAATGACAATGACAATGTCAAGACATAATACTTTTCCTTATAGTTAGAAAGCTGGCAGCTCAGCTCTGCTGAATGTGTCTGACCACTAAGCAGTACTGGCATCCAGGTATGTCAGTCAGTGTCTTACCTCAGCCCTCACGTCTCAGGTGAGCTCTTACAGCACCTCTGCAGAGCTAAATGGATGGTACACACTGTAGGAAATGGCACACAATGCTGTCTTCTGTGGCAACTGTGAAAGAATCCTCTGAGAGACAGCCCAGCACCAGGGGAGGTGCTGTGCACATGTGCACTGTCCTGGCTGAAGAAACTGGACAAAAATATTACCTTGGGTTTCCAAATTTCAAGGCCTGGGAGGAACAGAGTAATTTAGTCCTTTGGTGAAACACACCATGCCAAGACAGGTTTTTTTGAACTGCTTGCTTTCATATCACACTTGACCTGCTAGTTGAGTAACACAGTGTGGCATTATCTGATTTCTCCTGTGCTTACAGCAAAATGACTTCATAATAAAAGCATTCACATTCACCTTATACAACTTCAGATTTTGCTAGACTGTTATGTTTCTAATCATGAAAAACATGGCTTATTTCAGATGATGAAGTAGCAATAAATAAAGAGCTCACAGGAGCAGGCTGACAAATAAACTTTTTATATGTTGGGTTGTATGGGGATGTAGTTTGTGGTGACAGCACATTGCTCAGAAGAGCAGGTCATATGCTGCTTCCTATTATACCAATGTCAACCCAGAGAATTTCCATTGTCTATATTTCAACCAGTTCAACTAAGATAAAGATCTCTGCACAGGATTTCATAGCCTTTTTGCCACTGTATAGTATTATTAAAAAAAGAAAGTACTCTAGGGGTCAAATTACTTTCAATATTGTTTGCGATAATAAATGCACTACAAATGATTTAGTTTCATGCATTAATCATAATAAAATAATAAAAAAAGGCTGGAATAGATTTCAGTAAGGTATCAAGCTCTTCTCCTGCAACGTTATGAAATTTAGGCATGTGATACAAGGCAATGCCTGTCACACTGACTGTCACTGGAAACCAGACGCTTCAGGGTAGACATTGTCCTTTCAGGTTTCACAATGATAAGACTTTGTGTGCACCAAGTCCTCTGTCCTTAGACTGCTGTAGTAAAAATAAACAAAGATGAAATAATAGAAAGGACAACAGAAAGGATGGCTCCAAGGGACAAGTGAAGTATTCAAAAAGCATCGTGCCACGTGCACGTGTCCAAGAACAACAAGAAGGAAATGGGAAGCTGTATGCAGAGGTGGGATGGCAGAACAGCCTGGGAATGCACAGAGACAGGTCTAAGCCCAGACTTTGATTCCCAGCCTCTTCCCCTGCTAATCTCTGGACCTGAGTGTCAGGGCAGATGTGCTGGGAGCCCTCCCAGTGCTGGCAATGGGGCACTGCTTGCCTGGGCTGGCTGCGCTCAGCAGTACTTGCCAGGGCTGTGTTCCTGAGTTGTCCCCAGCTGGAGGGAAAAAGGAAGTGTCAAATATGTTACAGGTTGAGGAGGCACAGCGGGTGAGCCTGGGAGTGATGCTCCAGCCAGCCAGAGCCCTGTGAGCTTCACCCACCTGGCAGTCCAGAGCAGGGGAACTGAACTGAAGGCTCATGGAGACAGTGACAAAAGTAGGGCAGCATCCCTGGACAAAGCCTGAGCAGCTTAACTCACACTAATGGAAAAAGGGATTTGAGTCGCTAAAATCTGGTACATCAAACTGAGATGAAAATATAACTCTAAGTGTGTATTTCTGGGCTGTAAGAGGGTTGGGAGAGAGAAGAAATAATATCTACCATACTCGTGTTCTGGCGGATTTGTCTTTTACCCTCCTATTTTTAAATAATGCAAAGAGATCTTATTTTCAGTCTAAATATTAATCTTTTTTTGTATATAAACACAAGAAAAATATAAAATCTGGCTGCAGGTTCAGGGGTGAACTGTATATACCCATACATTCATGTACAAACACTTTTTACACATCCATACTAACTCCCATATTTCTCCAAATATCTGTGTTTCATTATGTGCCCTTGCACAAAATGACAATTACACAGAAAAACTTGTTAGTTCTTTTCAAAAAAATCATAGTATAGGCTCTAAGAGAGCAATATAAACCAGATATTACATTTCTAAGTCTTAATTAAACAAATACTGTATTGAAAAAGCAAAGGCTAGATTCTATTCAAATTTGTAACTATGTAAAAGAAAAACCAGAAAAATTTGATGTCCCTCTGTTTCTAAGAACCACAAAAGAATCTGCCATTTTTCTGTAATGGAACAGCACGGAATAATACAAATAATTTGAATTTCAGATGCTTGTTTCTGTCTGAAAATTCTCATTTAACAACCAAGTCAGATTAGCTCTACCATCCTCACTGGAATGGGAGTTATGTAGGTTCATTCTCATTTTAAGGATGAAATTATTGAAGAAGAAACATTGTGACTTGTGTGGTGCAATGCTGAATAGAGTCTAAAGAAGAAATGGCACCCAGCTCTGTGGCCATGTAGTTGTGTGCATTATCCTCTAGGCTTTCCAGCAGTGTGATGCACATCACAAAATTAATTTCCTGGATATTCAGGGGTTTTTTTTCAGTCCCAGGATAACAGTAATACTTCTGAAGATATTAGCATTATTTATATTAGATGGGAGGTGGTATTTTAAGCAAATTCATGGTTAATTTCCTCTGGGGCAGATTCTGCCTGTGCTTTCCAATACACAATTTATGCTGCCATCAGAAGCACTCTGTGGGCAGCCCTGTCTGGACTGGCAGAGTGCTGAGGGGCAGGGAATGGGAAAACCCACAGGTTTACCTGCTCTCTTCGTGAAATGAAGGTACACCCAAACCCTTGCCCCTACTTCTGGCCTTTCTTGAAAGCCCGTCTGAGTCTAAAAACATTTATTCCTTCTGCTTCATTTGAGCTGTAGCAAAGCTGGTGGAAACGGTCATATTATCCTTGAAAATTAAGGAGCTCCTGGGAAATGCAGAGTTTTACTATTCTATTCTACCTTTACTATTCTATACTACCTTTTACTATTCTATTCTACCTTTCTCAACATCTGCTTAAAAAAAAAAAGAAAAAGAAAAAAAAGTGGGTTTTTTTTTTTCACATGCTGACTAAAACGTTGTGCTAAAGTGCAGATAAGCCTTTTCTGTCAGCAGTCAGTGACACCGAGCTACACATAGTCTGTGGCAAAGAGGTACCTAAGAACACGTTCCATTCTGTTTCCCTTCTCATTTTGGCACAGTGTGGAATTCAATGAAACAAACACTAGAGCCAAACTACAGTGGTTTTGACAGCTGTGGGGGAAGGATAGTCGGCACTGTGGCTGAACTCCTCACCCGTTCCCATGGGGAGAGGGTGCCTTGCAACTACACAGATGGCTCCTACAGAAGGTCAGCAGAAGTGTTCATGCATACCCTACTTATTTTTGCACGGTAGTCATTGAGTCAAACTGCTGCTGAGCCTCTCCCCCCTCTTCTTAATAGAATTTTTATCGTGTTTTTAAATCCTTGCCAATTTCAATGTTTTAATGTCACACTGATTTAATTTCACACAAAAAGTGTGGGAGCAGAGGTCTTGGTTCCCCTGGATAAACACTGGACTATGTGCTACTTGTGTTTGACTATGTCAGCTGTGAGCCCTCTAAGTATCAAGTCCTGTCAGGCAAGACATAAATCTTTTGACAATGAAAGGGGTACATTATCTGCTTCTCAGCTGTTTCGTTTCTAAACAGCTACCTGATGTTTAAGATAAATATTCAACATGGTTACTTGAAAGAGAAAGAAAAGCCAGAACACTTTTTCCTGTGCATTGAACATGAATGACAAATCATAGAGAGTGGGGATCAGTCCCATGGCATGTCTCTCTCACACTGCAGTAGTGCAGTGAAAGGATTTTTGAAGGGGTAAAGCATTTAATAATACTTTGGCTGTAATAGAATTTGTACCTTCTGAGCCGGTCACTTGCGGTGAAGCTGCCAGATTGACTCCTGAGGCAACTGGGTGCAGCTCTGCTGGGTTAACCAAGCTGTGCACTGCTCCCCCAGCAACATGGTCAGTCCAAGCCTGCGATTGTGGAGAGGGTTATGTTGAACTGGGATCTTTACTCTCAGCCAATATCTTCTTGTTACCAGGTATCTTCATACTGAAAAGTGTGAAGAAATTAAACTGATGACTAGCTGAAAGGCAATAGCTAAAAGGTTAATGGATTTATTATCTTTCCATGAATCCAGATAATCTCTTTTCCGTTTTCAACTTCCGTAGATGTTGAACTTGAATTTTGGTATTTCTGATACCATTTAGAGGCGATCTCAGCCTTGTGTGGGTAAGCTGATATGGTCACCCAGTCCTGTTGGCCTTGCACTATCCCACTCCCCAAAACAACCCCAGCACTCACCCCCACCTTTCTCTGAATTTCGGCTGTTTCTCACATACCTCTTCCTTACCCACCTGTGAACTCCTCACAGCACCATCTACAAATGTGTCAGCTTCTCACCCTGTGACCTGGCACGTTCAGCCCTTTCTGGTGCCATACTCGGTGGTTTCCCAGGCTGTGTTGTGTGAGGTGTGTCGGGCCGGGCACAGCCCGAGGCCCCCTCCCCTGCCCGCAGCCCCGGCACCCGGCAGCACAGCCACAGCCTGGGAGGGAGACGTTTGCCTTCTGCTGGGACTAAACCACAGTCACCGTGGTAGGCAAGAAATGAAAATAACAATGTTTCTGGGTTGATGGGACACCCCTTTTCCCGCTGCTTAGTTCCTGATCACGTCCGGAATGAGTTCTTGAAAGAAGAGGATGTACCAACTGGTCCCAGACACAGGCAGTGCCTTGAGTTAAATAAGAGCTTGAAAGGGACATGAAGATGTTTGTGGCAGCCTAAGGAACTGGAAGCCAAGAGCTGCAGGAAGCTGCTTCAATGGATGATGGGTTCAGATCTGACAAAACTTGGAGCTGAGAAATTTATAGTTTAGGAGAAATGTCTTTAAATGAGAAGTAACAGAAAACTAAGTAAAACTACAATGATCATTGGAACTGTAGATATGATTAGTTATATTAGATTTGGATAGGTCCTCAGAGGAAAATAAAAGAATCTTGGTGTAAAAGAGATCAGCCACAATAACAAAGTGAACAGGCCTGGAAATGTGTAGGCCTTTTTATGTGCAATTTTGGAAAACCAAGCTATGCATATATGATTTCTTCCATTTTTGTTATAGAAGGTTTTATCCCATTTTTATGATTTCAAGATTAATAAGCATTATCGAAGTCAAGCATAAAATGAGCAGCACCTCATTCAGCACGTTCACTGGAATTTCCAGTGTATTTATCATTTTCTTCTGGGAGCATGGATATAGCAATGATTAGAAAACAATATGGCAGGAAACTCTTGATGTTAAACATTTGAGTTATGTATCACAGATTGTCTCAAATTCTCTGACTTTTCAGATTTAAACCTTTTCAAAGTTTTTCTGAAGCTTTTGGCACATTTTCTGCAAAATATGTACAAGAAAGACAGAAGATTCATAGAAGACTCTACCCTTCTGTTGTTGCTTAAACACTGATGCTTAAGGTTTAAATTTACAGGGAACAAATCATTCTACATCAAAACTAAGGTGTTGCATGTTTATTTACAGACCAAGCTCCAGTAGTAATGTGTATTTGTCATGGAAACTGATTGGAATTTAATTCTAGTCTCTCTTTTGCACCAGGAAAATGTGAGTTTCATTTTACTTGTCTCTGTTTTCAATTATAATTTGACAAAAGAAATAACCGCATTACCTATTTGATTTGCCAGAACTTTATCCCAGCACCACCTGTTGAGCCCTCGGCACTCGAATTTTGACATATAGCAGAGAACAAAATTATGCAGTTGGCATACTGACCAGCAAGGATGCCAACAAAAGCATAATATAGTCTTTGTACTCAAAGCACAACAAAATATATATTAAGCTACCAACTGCAAAGGTTTAAGCAAGCCACATTTAATTATACGTGAACATATCTTTCCAACAAATAGCTCGGTAGAAAAATGCTGTGGAAGTTAGAAAGAGCCCTTTTTGTTTGCTTTGGTAAATATTGCAAGCTTAAAATAAATAAAGTTTCACAATATCATATAGATTTACATCAGAGATGGCAAGCGGACAGCCAGCTGATTTATTCAAATAGATGGGTTCAACACTATCAGCTTCCCAGTTTAAACAAAACGCCCCATGTTCATTTCTGGCTGGGTATCTGACCTGGTGCAGCACTGGTCTCCCAGGAAGGTGGAAGAAGAGGCTCCCAACACTCATCTGGATCCAAACCTCTCTTCTGCAAGTAACTGGGACCAAAATAGCAGGATTCAACTGTGTCTTTGAAACTGTGTGTTTCTCAAAGCAGCACTTTGCCACAAATACGCACAACCTCTTTCTTGGCTCTCCTGGCCTGAGGTCTGCACAGCAGAGGGGATGAAAGTTGGAAGAGATAGGACAGTAGGGATGAGGCAAAACCTCTGCTCCCCAGTTCTGCAGAGGTCAGGTCAGGTCTGCAGAGGGGCTGTGAACTCACAGGGCATTTGCACACTGGGAAGGGCTACCAGTGGTTCGAGAAGTGATGTTAGAGCTTCTAGAATTTGTCCAAAAATACAAGTCAAATCACTTAACACTTTGGTAACAGGGACTGTTTTTAAATACCGGTGACAATTACAATTCTCAGATTTTTATCACCTCCACAATAAGCCTAAGAGAGATTTAACTGGTCAAAAAACCAACTAATTTTGTCAAGGGAACAAACCAGCTGTAGATCACAGAGTAACCAAAAGATTTTACTTACTGTGCTAACTTTTGAATTCTGAGCTACTTAAGCAATCCCTTCCACAGCGGGCTCGTGCAAGCCTAAGTGGAGGAGGCACCTCTTGGCACCTCTTAGATACCCCCAGATACAAAGTTCTGAGACACGATTCCTGAAAGGTGTTTGTATGCAATCCAGAAAGGCCTGTGAGAACATCCTCTGCTAGAAAGGGGAACATTTCCTGTTGTATTCAGAAAAGTGGAGAACAGTATTGCAAATGGATTGCTTTCTTACCAATGCACTGCAGCAATCAGCATTCAGCAGAACTTGCAGAGTCTCCCTCTACCTTTGGAGGGTTCAACTGGAGTGGACACAGCAACCTAAGGTAATGAGACCTGCTTTGAGAAGGGGGTTGGATGACCTCCAGAGGTTTCTTTCAGCCTAAATTATCTATGGTTTGAAAACTGACCTAAAGAAATCTTTCCCTTACTGTTGTTATTAAATTAGATTTCACTAAAATGCACTTTTTTGTTTAAATATTGGAATTATGTATTTACTATTTATAATAGCTTATAAAATATTTTTTTGTAATTAGATATGTAAAGGTACTTTAACTATTTATTTAATTTTTACTTCAGGCCTGGATTAGATAGAAGTAAATCTGTAAATGGTCCAGTAAGTATATTGAGTGCCTGTGGTGTAATTCCAGTGAGTCAATGAGAGTGCTTGCCTAAAACTCTAAAATGGTGGCTTGAAACTTACCCCAATATCCTTAATTTTTCTGTGCTGAAAATGTAACCTGGCGACTGTTAATGAGAAAACCTTCCCTTCACATTTGTAATAGAAACTGTAAAACACTTGCTAAGAGATAGACCACATCTAGGAAAGCCAAATCTAGCTGATCTCTCCTTCTCAATTGCAAATATCCTTCCTAGTAACCACATTTCATTCAGGAGAATAAGGCTAGAGGAAGTACACATATGACAGATACTTTGGCATCATCCACTTCTGGATTTTTCAGATGTCTAACAGCCAAGAAAATGTTCCATCATTTTAATTTCTTTCAGATAGCTGATCCTTTGTAATATTTACTCTAGATGAAAGCTTCAGATGGAGTATCTGGATAGTGTCTGAATAGGGCATTAAAGAACTCTCCTGTAACAGAATCCACCATCTTCTAATTTCTCCTTTGTTCAGGATAACTACAAATGCTTAAATTGCAATGTGGAGGGAGCTCTGAGTTTTAAAATCACAAGCTACTTAAAAAACTCGCTACAGAAATGCACTGCATGGTTTGCTGCCTTCCAGAGCCTCTCTAGCACACCTAACACTTTGCTGCCTCTCAATAGCCTTGCAAAGACACTGGAAACACCGGAACACTTCCTTGCCCATCAGAAATGCAAGAAAGCTGCGGGTGGATCGATGAGCAGGCTGAGCTCTACAAGTGGCTTTTTCACCCTTGACTGCTGTTAGGAATTGTACAGAACCCATCCTGAATACTTGAGGTGAGCATTTCAGCTTGAAGTGGAACTTCTTGCATGTAAAACAGACATAGAAATTATGAAGCTTTGCAGAAGATTACAATGAGCTGTGCAAAAGGCAGCACCTTTTCAGGCAGTCTGTAAAGTGTGCTATGAGTAACTCAAATGCCTCAAATACTTCTTAGCTCCCTTCTCACTCACCTGGTAATTTCTGTTAGTCCTCTGTATCATTCTATAAAGTGAGATTCAGTATTGAATTTAATTCCATTTAAATCTGGACCATTTGGGAAGCATTAATGATTCTGGAATCAAATGTCAATGGTTCCTACATTAGTTTAGTGTTTTGTGTCTGCAGCACTGCTGCAAGGGAGTGCCCCCACTTTGCATCACATTTTTCTTATTTGAGTATTCTGATAGTGCACACACACTCACACACATCCTTCAGCAGAAACCAGTGACCCTAGGGATCCTTTCACTTTAAGCTTGAGTTTACCTGTCACTGAAGGTGACTGAGGTCAGCTGGCTTAAAATGACTGATCTATAACCCACACTTCCTGAAGAGATAATTTAAATCCAAAGAGAGAGTCTCATAAATTCCCATGGAGGTCTTAGCATCGTAAAAATAGACTTGACATCACTCCAAAGTTTATCCTCTGCCTTGACAAAGAGGAATCAAAGTCAGCTTTGGTGCAGATCCTTCACAGGAGATACTTCTCAAAGTGCTCCTCAGCAGTCTGTGCCTTCGTTATCTTTTGGCAACTGGTCCCTGATCCCCCTGCCAGCTTTCACTGACAGTGAGATTCTGCAGCTGATGAAGGTGGAAGAGAAAAAGAACTCTGTATCTCCTCCTTTACACGATTATTCATGCAGATACTTCTGTAGAACTGTGCTCAGGGTGATTGATGCAGGGTACAGACAAGTGTTTGTATAGGAAAATCCTACCGTGTTGAATAGAACTCTATAGAAACAGCTCTAGAAACTTATTGTACTTGTAGAATTAATCTTGGTATATTTTTTTGAATGACCTGTTAAAGATCTACACCAAGAACAACATTTGCTATTGCATTCCGTGGAGTTTCTGCTGGAACTTCTCCTGTGCTGCTTCCTGCCCATCATAATCACATTGCTCCTGCTGCAACCCGAGCCCTTCACTGTTCTGGAAACTGGCTGAGATTTGCCCAGCACCTTCCCAGCACAAAGTGATTTCCTGTCTCAAATGACTACACTGTTGCATTGAGCAGAGAAGGACTCTAATTCCACTGTCACCCTCTGAGCTGGCAAGATGATTCCTCCGTTTGTTTATGTCCCGAAGGCTGCCAGTGAGGAGCTCGCTTTGGGAAAGGGCACGAAAATGGGTGATGATTTCATTTGGCAGCACCTAATACTGCCTGCTTACACTGGCACTTACCCACGTAGGCAGTTCTGCACACCAGGCAGCTTAACGAACAGTCATGAAATTATTACCATAGATTGTCCTCAAAGAATTGTCTTGATTCCTGATTGTCTTAAAACATATAAACATATTTTACCGCAGTGATATTGTCCATTACAACGGATATCCAATGCACAAGGGACTTTTCCATTTATATGGCAGTAAAAACAAAACCACTATGACTCTTGCCAAGCTTGTTCAAAGTTTATATGGATTTGGTTTGATGAATGTGGTGGAAAATTATATCCAATATTTTGGGTACTGGCCCATACACCTCCTTACATCTCAACAGTGCTTCATCCAGCTTTTAAAACAGATTTCTAAGTTCAGTTTGGTTGTATTTGGATTATAATATTTAAAAAATAGACCACATGAAATAGAACATAATTTTAGCTCTGTAAAATGTAGCTCTTCCTGATGCTTTTTTTTTCTAATTGGAAACAATAGTTAGTGATTTTTACTCTGCTTCTCTTGGATGCTGCTGTTCTAGGGTTATCTGGTGTCTCTAAGAGCAATTGCTCCTCACATGCCATTGAAATAAATCATCTTGTGATGCAGCCAGAGGTGACACGACGCTGTACTGAAGGTAACTGGTAGAGTGACAAAACCCATCTTGTCCTGTCTCACTACCAACTTCATTAAGTTTCTGTGGGCTGGGTAGTTGAGTGAAATCAATAGGGTATTCTGATGGACTTTTTAATGGGCTATTAATATTATTGACAAAAAATTATTTAGTAATGGAGGGGCTCCCCCTTCCCCTTAAGTTTTAGCATTATACAGGAGGAGAAGGTAACCTAACCTGTTTAAAAAACCTAAAACACTGTCTTGAAATAATTAATTATTTTGAATGGCTAATGTTATTGTAAACTAATAACATCTCAGTTTTCTTACATGGCATTGGAAACAACCAAACCAGAAATATTTTGCCAGAAGGAAAGTTTGCAGACAGCAAGCTAAGGTATTTGCTTGGATGTCTTTGGCACTCCTTGTATTTAAGTGTGGGGTTGCAGGACTGTCAATATGCACAGGACTCTTAACAGGAGTTATAAGCAGAGATCAATAGTTACTCCTATCATCTAGGTCATCAGGCACATAACTTACTGAAATGGAAGGCTCAGTGCTTTTGACCTCCCTCCTACCTCAGCAAATAAATCTGGTCTTAGGGCAAGCATATCACTGGTCTTAGGCTTGGTGTCTTCTGGAAATCCCTCCATTAAGCAGAGCCCCTTGAAGAAATAATTAATTTGTTTAACTGGGCTGGGCACTGTGCTTACATGTGAAGCATGAGGATGCCTTCGATAATAGACGGTTGCATGCACAGAGGGTTTGGGCTCGGCTCGGCTCTGCTCCCTAGGTTGATGTTTGTTACGCTTGTGGGCAAAATCTGACCGGGAAAGCTACACAGATGTTTTTAGGGACAGTTTAAAATTGAAGAGAATTAACCTCTGATGGGGAAATTTTCCCTCCTGAAGTCCCCCTTCCTTCTGATGATCTTCTAGAGGGCCAGGAGACTCCACTACTCAGCAGCAGTATGGCAAAGTAGTTACAGGTGCTTCAGCTATGGAGCCGGAATTCAGCCCTCTCCCGCCTGCGCTGTGACGCCACGGCTTTGGCCAAACCTGCGCTTCCACAGCTCTGCGCAGGTACGGGAGCACGCGCCCACACACCTTGGGGGAGTGACACCTTCCTTTTGCTTCACTTCGGAAACAAACCTGTCGCACGAACTGGACCGGTACCCGCCGCGCCGTTCCCGTCCCGTCCCGCCGTTCCCGTCCCGCGGTGCCC